>BQNB010040525.1:0-32084 GCA_026074375.1 Tanacetum coccineum
CGTCGTGAAATTAATAGGTTGTTGGGTATAGAGATCGAACCATAAAACCATTTTCTGACATTGTTATTTTCAAATACTCGCCAAGAAAAAATCTTCAAACTTTCTTGTAAACTACGAAATGATGTTAAAACCACCTAGTAATGATGCAAGGAATTGATCTAAGCCCGAAAGTACAAGTCTTTAACACTTTTAACCACGAAACAAAGATCAAAGTTTGATTTTTTTCTTGCTTTTTTTTAACCAAAGAAAAAAATAACCAACAAACCACACGAATTTCACACAAAACAAACACTTAACACCCCTTTAGCTCTGGTACCACTTGTTATCCCACTAGTTTAATTTATTCCACAACTATAATCTTTACCAATATGCTAGAAAATAAGATGGAATCTTAGAGAGAGAAAGTAGAGAGAGAAACAAGAAGATTAGAGAGAAAATGGTAAGTTACAAAAGATAGAAAAGTAACCAACACCCTTCACCAAGTGTGGTGAAGGGTATTTACACCCATGCCTTGCTATCTTCGCACTTGGGCTTTCTAAACAGGCCAGGCTTGGTTTAACTTGGGCTTTGAGCCCAAAACACGGACAATATTAGATTACAATCCAAGCCCGTTGAACCCGGAATAGCCTAATTATAATACAAGACCTAGTTGGACTATCTAAGACCCGATAAATTCTTGTTTGACTTAATCTAATTAGGCTAACACAACTCATTACAACTATTAATACTAACCTTCTCACACATCCCTACTAGTTATAATACAGGTCCCATTTAGATTACAAGCTTACCTAGAGTCTAAGGGCCATTCGAACTATTAATAGGGACCATAACACTGTAATTTTCTTCATCTCCACTTACTCCTCTATAAACCCTTACATGAAGAATCCTTTGCTCTAGAGATCTAAGGAGGTCTTAAAGAAGATCAAGTTAGAAAGGAAGCAAAAGAAACAAGAAACGACTAGCCCGAAGTCGGTTATTTCTAGGCGTACGAAGCTAAAAGTCCCGATTCCGACCCATTCCTAAGCTATAAGCTCAAGAACAGGTTCTCTAAGCTTATAATTTGTTGTCATACCTTCATAATGTTCATATGATCATGCTAAAATCATAATATAAAGTTTTGAACTCAAAAACCTATGTGTTTTACCTTTTTGATCTAAAACCGTACACCCGAAACCCTAATTTTATGTTTTTTCTTAATCTATAAGCTAAGCTTGTAAAATATTATTATAATCTATCCCAATAAGCTTTATTATCATTAAAATAAGTTCTTTGATAAGTCATGAAAGAATTTGAACTTAAAACCTACGCGTTTTCGTTTTGAAACCCTAATTTGACCCGTTTTGCTTCCTAGCTTAACGAATCGTTATTTTAAACTTGCGTTACATTAAATCTTCATATTTTAGTTTATTATAACTTATAAATGTCTATTGAAATGTTAAAATAAGCTTGCATGGCAATTTGGACATGTTTTGTAAATATTATCCATGCAAGGGGTATATATCGTAACTTTCGGAAACTTGTAACTAAAAGGACTAAAAATGTCATTTTATCAAAGTTATAACTACAGGGGTCTATTATGTCACTTTTTAAAGTGCAAGGTTTACTTAGTATATCTTTAAAAGTTGAAGGACCAAAGTCGTAAAAGTGCAAACTCCAAGGGTATATTTTGCCACTTTTCAAACTCAAGGGTCTGAAATGTAACATTTTGAAAAAGTATAAAAACACATTCAAAACATTACAAGACATAACTTTAATTAACGCTTGACATGCTTAACATCTCTAGATATTGAATAAAAAGCTTAAAACTGCTTATGTTATAACTATTATATCATTCATCATCGATGTGCTTTCAAAAATCATGTCTCGGATCTATATATTCCCACTAATATCCAGGGAGCTCTCAGATTAAGGGGTTTCATCTTGGTATTACGTTCTGACTGAGTTGTTGGGTTTACGATTTAAAGTGCCCTAGCTCCTCAAACGTTTACTGAATGACTTCTGAATTATGATGGCCCGAACGGTGTTATGATAATCTTTATATCAAAATCAACATCGATATTCAAAAATTACATATTCAATCAAACTAAGACTTGACATATATTCCCAGGTTGCTTGTGAAGAATCCGTTACTTTCATTCTCTATACCTTTGCTATCAATTTCCCTATAACCGTTCAAGTGAGTTCATAGCCTCGCATTTCAATCTTTTTATAAACCCGTGAAGGGGATACATGCTATAAACATGGATGCAATTATTTCTGTATTTTATTTCAATTTACTATTGCTTAAGTAACTGCTTTGCCTTTAAGTCCCCATATACAGAACCGTTAATTACTCTCCGTTATAATTCAGTGAATGTTATGAATAGATCTATTTGGCTAGACTCCCGTTGGGTACCAGTTACGTGTAACCATTGCTACATCATTACGCGGTTACTTTGGCAAAGGTACCCTCAAGGGCTATAACGTATCACTATTCCCTAAGGCTTTCGAATTCAAGAGCTAATGGCAAATAATAAGTATTTTTCAATATGGGTGTAGTTCAACATTAACCAATATCGCACTTGCATTCAAATTATTTTACTTAAACATATGGATTTCACTCAACCTTTGTGTTGACTCTTTAGCATGTTTTATCTCAGGTAACTAATGGAACGGAGTGGCGAGGACATGAAGATGGCTAAAACTGTTATTCATTCACATTGTATGTAACTAGATTTTGGGACCTGCCTTTGTAAAACTCTGATTTTAAACGAATGATAATGTATCTTTTGAACAACGTCTCTTTTGTGTCGTTTTCTATGATTATGTTTGTTGTATCCATGAAGTAATACCCCAGATTAGCTTCCGCTGCTATATGTCAAAATGGGGGTGTTACAGATTGGTATCAGCGCCATGGTTATAGAGAACAAGGTCAAAACCTTAACTATAACCACAATTCTTTTTCTAGCCATTAAAGTCCTCCGTGCCACTACATTCCGGATCAGTATTTAAAGATACATAACTATTATACTATATTATGCCATAAATAACTTATGTTATTTACGACTAGGTTGTTAACAGAACGATGTCTTCTCCCAACCACTCTACTTCCGATATTAAGGATACTTTTTCTCTATGAATATTCTTAACTATACTTCGGTCTCATCGGATTATTTCTCACCTTCATCAGAAAGCAGTTCTTTTAACGCTTCGGAAAACTCTAAAGATAATATGATCCTACCAGTATTCTCACCCTTCTACAATAATCCTTGTTTAAAGGACGTACAAGCATTTTATGCTAAGGAATCATCTATTCCACCACCAGATCCTACTCTCTCCACTTAGCTATTTTTATCTTCTCTCCGGTATTACCACCTATCACTACTATTTTGATCCCCTGTATTTCTTTTGTTCCTGAAGACATTAATACCTAAGAACGCAAATGCATTCCCTCATCTTCTACGTCATCTAATTTATCTCGGAAGCAAGACCGTATCCTAGTACCACCATCTTCCTCAACTTATACTCCAACCCCACCTCAGATATATGAAATAGGAAAAAGTTCTATCAAGATGCATGTAAAACACCATGAGGAACAAATTGAAAGTATTGTGAACTACTTGGAAGAAATCTCTTTTCACTATATCAAGAAATTAGAAGAAAGACTGGTGAATAACTGGATAATCATACCAAGGGATTTTGATGAAGTAAAAACCCAAAACTTAAGGAAGCCGTACACAAATAGGTAAATACAGAAAGAAGCATATGGGACAGAGAGACAAGAGTTCTTTTGATAGTTTAGGATTCTGATTTAGGAAATGACCCTTGAGGATATCCAAGATCGCCATCAACTATATATGAAGAATCTTATGGAACACACTTCGTGAACTCCAGGACTACTAGATCGAAACCTTATCTTTATCGCTTTTTATCTAAGGACACCTGTCAGATCTTAGGTTATGTAAGATAAGTTATCTATAAATAAAGTTGTAATTCCATTTTACCTTACCATTTCAATATCATATATGTCATTTCTTGTTATCTTCGTCTTCCTCATCAATTAACTAGGCCACCACCCGATTATCCCTTCAATGAGCTTATCTATGCAGAGTTAGATAACTCATTATAAATCATACTACAACCACTGGGAGGTGAACTAATCCTAAGGAAATATAATAAGACAAATGCTTGTTTGAACGTTCATCTTAAATTCCAAAACTTCCCATTATATCCTACAATGTAATATCAAGGAATATGTATTTCTTGTTAGAACTTGCATCAAAATGGGAATTCACACAATGATATTCAATATCACTAAGTATGAAAATTTTAATTTTTATACAATGACTTGTGATATGACTATCATTATATGGAATCTTATTACATGTTGATAGAATGCCTCCCAAAAGGATGTCAACATCTGAAGCACCGGTCATGACTCATGCTACCATCAAGAAACTAGTTGCTCATAGTGTTGCCACAGTTCTAGAAGCACAAGCTGTAATGATGGAAAGTACAAACAATCCCAACTCTAAACCAAGAAAAACTCCTGTAGCAAGGAAATGCACTTACGAGAAGTTTACACGTTACCAACCTTTCTACTTCGATGGTACAGAAGGAGTTGTTGGTCTCATTCGCTGGTTTAAATGGACTGAATCGATATTTTCTCTTAGCAAATGTGCCAAGAAGAACAAAGTGAGATTTGCTGTTAATACCCTCACTAAGGAAGCTTTGTTCTAGTGGAATTCATTTACCCAGTCTGTTGGAATAGAAGCTAAAGAAGCCTATAAGATACCTATAGGTTGAATTCAATTAAAAGATTTGATAAGAGAAAGTATTGTCCTCAAAACTGTGATTAAGAAAATGAAGAAGCATTACCAATGACCCGGAAGTGTAATAAAGCATGTAATGAAAATAATAATGTACAGAAACAATACCCATAAAACGAAGTTTGATGATGAAAGAAACACCACCGACAACAATAACTACGCCAATGACCACAACAACAATAACCATTCTAACAATCGCAACAACGACAACTATCAAAATAACCACAACAATCACAACTGTAACAATGATTACCACCACCAGCAGAATAGAAGACAAGAAATTGTTAGTACTTATCCTGCCAAAAGATACCATGGATACCTTCCTTTGTGTACAAGATGCACCCTGCATCACACAGGAGTTTGCATTGTCAAGTGTCAGATTTGCAACAAGATAGGTCATCAAACCAGGAACTGCAGAAACAAAGGACCCTTGAATTACTAGATTAGATACTAGTTATATTTATGTTAGAACCCAACCACATGATGTGTGATATAAATAAAAACACTTGTCAAATCTTGACTATGTAAAGTATAAAGGCAAGTTGTTCACGATATAATACAATTCCATTTTATACCTTACTATTTCATAGTACCGTTATCCAGGGTTGCCCCCTGATTTTGTAAAACCTACCTTTCAAAATTAATCTTATTTCAGCATCATCATTGGTATGGATTAATTATCCAAGTATCATGCCAATATTTCTGCAACAAGAAAGTCATCCACATTCCTATCGACGGTAAAACTTTGATCACTCGAAGTGACCAAAACAAAACCCGACTAAATCTTATATCCTGTATAAAAACCAAAAGGTATATATCCAGGAGATCCGTTTTTCTTCTTATCCTTTAGAATATATATCAATCACCGGGATAAAGTTACAGTTTAGACTATTTTATAAGTCTCCACTGAAGTAAATGGTCATAGAAGTTACATGTGAGAGAACGGTTGATATAAACTTTCCTATCACCCAGAAATTAATGACTTTCCGTATCCAACTTCAAGGTTCAAGTGTTTACTCAAAAATCGACTTAAGATCACACTATCATAAATTAAGAGTAAGGAATGAAGATATTCCTAAGACTGCTTTCAGAACAAGATATGGACACTATAAAATTCAAGTAATTTGGTTTAATTAACACACCTACCATATTCATGGATCTCATGAATCAGGTGTGTAAACCATACTTAGACAAATTTATAATAGTGTACATCGATGATATTCTTATCTACTCTTATACAAAGAAGAAAAACATGAACATCTGAGAATAATTTGAAATTATCAGAAGGGAGGAATTGAATGCCAAAATTCTCCAAGTGTGTGCTTGTCCTGTCGTATCATGTGATTTAATGTCTCATTATCCTTCTTATAGTTTTATCTTCTACCTAATACCGTTTTGATATCATGTTTTATGCTTAAATAGGATGATTTATAATCATCTTATTGAAATGAATTAGGACGCTTCTTCATTTGAATAAGGAAATTATAAACCTCCGAACTATGAATTTATAAATGATCAATTACAAGGATTGGGACGCCTCTGTTTGTAAATGACAAATTATAAATAAGTGGGCTTAAGTATGGCATTCGTACAAACAAGTTTCTTTCAAATCCATTTGTACAAATAATCCCTTTTATTCACTTAATCATTAGCATTATTACCTTCATCATCTGTTCAATTTCAAATCTGTATCCCACATGATTAGCAACTCTCTTACAAAATTCATAATCATTCCTTGACATCTCTTCGGCATTTTGACTAAATCTCGAGACGAGATTTTTGTAACGGGTGGAGACTATAACAACCCGCAAATTTTCATCAATGTAAATATCTATCTATTAAGTTAGATACAATGTACTATATATCTATTATATATGAACTACCTTTTTCAGGGAAATTTTTCGCTTTATTACATTACTTACTTTGCCAATATCTCAATATACAACATTTCTTGCATAACTAAAGTTAACGGGCTCGCGCAACCTACCTATGGCAATCCTATCTTTATATATGTCAAGCAAACATCATAACATGTCAAGTCAATATCATCATATCCTTTTTACAAAGTATATTATTCCTATAATGTACCATTCGTAACGTTATATCAAAACGGGCTTTAAACCGTTATCGTATGCCTCTAAACCCTAACTTCATGAAAGGTTAACATCTAAAGTGAATGCACAAGCTACTAAAGCATATGTACAGGTAATATAACATCTCATTTGAAATATAAAATCTCTTCAAGTCAAGGTACAAGTCCTTAAAAGCTCAATATATAAGTCATTAAGCATGACCTCCAAAATAGCCATTTTACCTTCGTTTTCATTCTAGTTTCTTCACCACCACTTTTGTACCAGCTACTACACTCAATATACAATGTGTAAACCCTAATTATTCTATTCATAAGCTTTCATAACATTTTTTGCACTCAAAATACTAATTCAAAACCCTAAACCCTAAAACCGAGCTAGTTTCTAAACCATGACCCGTTTCTTGAATTTTATCCATTGTAAACCCAAACCAACTCTCAAATAAGTTGTAATAACTTAATTTACAACATTATCAATCATATTCCATCATCATTTCATCATTTTACTTCAATTATTACAAGAGATAACCTAGAAACCCTAATTTATGCCTAATTGGATACTTTTGACCCGTTTACTCATTTTCTACCCATTTTAACCCAAACCACCTATCAACTTTTGATTATAATCCTTAATATGAGTCTTAGGATCTGTAACCTATCATTCCTAATCAAATGTACATGAAATTCAAGCTTGAAAACCCTAATTGAGCCCTAATGTACCCGAAATCAAAAACCTTTGCAAAGTGACCCATTTTGAAAGTTTTTCTTACAACCAAGCACCTCAATGACAAGCACCTTACCTCCCTATCTGCTTACAAGCACCTCTCTTCAAATATCTTCATCGTATATAGTATAAAATTGACACATGGTTCCTTGTTCTTCCTTTTCTTAGCCGCGACATACAAAGAGAAAACCAACACACCAAAGCTACTTCTAGATTATTAAACTATAGACTAGCTTCTACACATCCCATACCTTGTCTTTATACAACATGTTCCCATCTCAGATTAAAGCTTACCTAGAAGCTCTAAGGCCATTCGATATAAATAGGGACCATAACAACTTCATTTTTCTTCATGTCCCACTTCTCCTCTATAACCCTTACATAGAAGCAATCCTATAATCTAAGAGATCCTAAGAGGTCTTAAGAAGGCTCAAATTCAGAAAGGAATCAAAAGAAACCAAGAAACGAAGCCCCAGAGTTGTTATTCTAGGCGTACGAAGCTAAAAGTCCTGATTCCGACCCATTCCTAAGCTATAAGTTAAAAACCAGGTTCTCTAAGCTTATAATCTATTGTCATACCTTTATAATGTTCATATGATCATGCTAAAATCATAATATAAAGCTTTGAACTCAAAAACCTATGTGTTTTACCTTTTTGATCTAAAACCGTACACCCGAAACCCTAATTTTATGTTTTTGCTTAATCTATAAGCTATCTAATTTGTTTAAATATTGCTATAATCTATCCCAATAAGCTTAATTATCATTAAAATAAGTGCTTTGATAAGTCATGAAAGAATTTGAACTTAAAACCCAAGAGTTTTCGTTTTGAAACCCTAATTTTACCTGTTTTGCTTCCTAGCTTAACGAATCATTATTTTAAACTTGCGTTACGTTAAATCTTCATATTTTAGTTTATTATAACTTATAAATGTCTATTGAAATGTTAAAATAAGCTTGCATGGCAATTTGGACAAGTTTTGTAAATATTATCCATGCAATGGGTATATACCGTAACTTTCAGAAACATGTAACTAAAAGGACTGAAAATGTCATTTTATCAAAGTTATAACTACAGGGGTCTATTATGTCACTTTTTAAAGTGCAAGGTTTACTTAGTATATCTTTAAAAGTTGAAGGACCAAAGTCGTAAAAGTGCAAACTCCAAGGGTATATTTTACCACTTTTCAAACTCAAGGGTCTGAAATGTAACATTTTGAAAAAGTATAAAAACACATTCAAAACATTACAAGACATAACTTTAATTAATGCTTGACATGCTTAACATCTCCAGATATTGAATAAAACGCTTAAAACTGCTTATGTTATAACTATTATATCATTCATCATCGATGTGCTTTCGAAAATCATGTCCCGGATCTATATCGTACCACAATACTAGGAAGCTTCATCTTGGTATTATGTTCTGACTGAGTTGTTGGGTTTACGATTTAAAGTGCCCTAGCTCCTCAAACGTTTACTAAATGACTTCTGAATTATGATGGCCCGAACGGTGTTATGATAATTTTTATATCAAAATCAACATCGATATTCAAAAATTACATATTCAATCAAACTAAGACTTGACATATATTCCCAGGTTGCCTGTGAAGAAGCCGTTACTTTCATTCTCTATACCTTTGCTATCAATTTCCCTATAACCGTTCAGGTGAGTTCATAGCCTCGCATTTCAATCTTTTTTATAAACCCGCGAGGGGGATACATGCTATAAACATGAATGCAATTATTTCTGTATGCTATTTCAATTTACTATTGCCTAAGTAACTGCTTTGCCTTTAAGTCCCCATAATCATGAACCGTTAATTACTCTTCGTAGTAAACGCGAATATTGTGAATAGATCTATTTGGGTTGGACTCCCCGTTGGTGTACCCAGTTACGAGTAACCAATTGCACATCATTAGAAATCACGCGGGTATTTTGGCAAAGGTACCCGTAGGGGCTATAACGTATCACCATACCCTAAGGCTTCGGATTCATGAGCTAATGGCAATAATAAATATGTTTTTCAATAACGGGTGTATATCAACGTAACCCAATATCGCACTTTCAAACTTTATTGTATAGATTTTGGGAACCTCTCGTTTGTAAAAACTCTGAAGAAATAATGAATGATAACTTATTTTCAAAAACGACTCTTTTTGATTCGTTTTCTATGATTATGACTGTTGTACCTTTGCAGTAATACCCCAGATTAGCTTTTGCTGCTATATGTAAATATGGGGGTGTTATACTTACCGATTATGAAGAAATTGATAGAGAATTTATTGCCTTTGGAGGTAATTCCAAAGGAGGAAAAATTACTGGAAAAGGTAAAATAAGGACTGGTAAATTAGATTTTGAAGATGTGTATTTTGTAATGGAACTAAAGTTTAACCTCTTCAGTGTATCACAAATGTGTGACAAGAATAATAGTGTTCTTTTTAGTGATACTGCATGTATTGTTCTGTCTCCATACTTTAAGTTAACTGATGAAAATCATGTCTTGCTTAATGTTCCTAGAAAGGATAACATGTACAGTGTTGATTTAAAGAATGTTGTTCCTCAAGGAGGTCTTACTTGTCTCTTTGCAAAAACCACACCAGATGAATCTAATCTTTGGCATAAGAGACTTGGACATGTAAATTTCAAAACAATGAATAAACTAGTAAAGGGAAACCTTGTAAGAGGTTTACCTTCAAAACTTTTTGAAATTAATCAAACCTATGTTGCTTATCAGAAAGGAAAACAACATAGAGCTTCTTTTAAGACTAAAACAATCAGTTCAATTAGCAAACCATTACAAATGTTGCACATGGATTTGTTTGGTCCAACATTAATAAAGAGTTTAATGAAAAAGATGTACTGCCTAGCTGTCATAGATGATTTTAGTAGGTTTAGTTGAGTTTTCTTTTTATCCACTAAGGATGAAACTTCTGAAATCCTTAAAACATTTATAACAGGCATACATGAATCAGTTCTGTGAAAAGAAGGGTATTAAGAGGGAATTTAGTGTTGCTAGGACTCCACAACAAAATGGAGTAGCATAAAGGAAAAATAGGACACTAATAGAGGCTTCTAGGACTATGCTAGCTGATTCAAAATTGTCAACAACTTTCTAGGCTGAAGCAGTTAATACTGATTGTTATGTCCAAAATAGGGTGTTAGTTATCATGCCTCACAACAAGACCCCTTATGAAATTTTTCTAGGTAGAAAACCTGCCTTAAGCTTCATGAGACTATTTGGGTGTCTTGTTACAATCCTTAATACCATAGATCACCTAGGTAAGTTTGATGGAAAAGCTGATGAAGGGTTCTTTAAAGGATACTCTACCAATAGCAAAGCATTCAGAGTATCCAACAGTAGAACTAGGATAGTAGAAGAGAACCTGCATGTTTAATTTAGTGAGAATGTACCTAATATTGCAGGAAGTAGACCAAATTAGCTTTTGGTATAGATGCATTAACAAAGTCTATGAACTATAAGCCAGTTGTTGTAGGGAATCAATCTATGGTAGTTCAGGTACAAAAGCATGTGATGATGCAGATAAAGCTAGAATGGAAACAGTACTTGGCAAAGAATACATACTGCTACTAGTGTGGCCTGCTGATCTACTATTCTCTAAAAGTTCAAAGGACTCTCCTGATGCTGGATCTAAACCATCAGGGGAGGAGGAAAGGAAGGATACTGAAGATCCAGAGAATGAAAATAGTGAGGCTTCAAGTATAGAGGAGTCAAGAGTTAATCAAGAAAAGGATGCTAGTGTTAATAGTACTAGCACTATTAATACTATTAGTCTAACTGTTATTACTGCTGGAATTGAGGATAATGTTTTTGATGAAAATATAGTCAATGGATGTGCTGATGATCTAAATATGCCTGAATTAGAAGATATTGTTTATTCAGATAATGATGAAGATGTTGGTGCAGAGGCTGACATAAACAATTTGGATGCATTTATGCATGTTAGTCCTATTCCAACTCCAGAATTCACAAGGATTATCTAGTTGAATAAATCATTGGAGACATACATTCAGCACCTCAAACCAGAAGGATGACAAAGAATGTGACTGAACATGCTATGTTTAGTTCAGTACAGCAGAGGACCAACCATAAAGACTTTCAGAATTGTCTGTTTGCATGTTTCTTATCACAAGAAGAGCCCAAGAAGGTAATCCAAGCATTAAAAGATCCAAGCTGGATAGAAGCTATGCAAGAGGAGCTTCTGCAGTTCAAGTTACAATAGGTTTGGACCTTGATGGATTTACCTAATGGCAAAAGGGCCAATGGTACTAAATGGGTGTACAAGAACAAAAAAGATGAAAAAGGTATTGTGATTAAGAATAAAGCAAGATTGGTTGCACAAGGATTCACACAAGAAGAAGGAATAGACTATGATGAGGTTTTTGCTCCTATTGCCAAAATTGAAGTAATTAGGCTATTTTTAGCCTATGCCTCATTTAAAGACTTTATGGTGTACCAGATGGATGTCAAGAGTGTTTTTCTTTATGGTAAGATTGAAGAGGAAGTCTATGTTTGTCAACCACCAGGATTTGAAGACCCAGACTTTCCTGACAGAGTATACAAAGTAGAAAAGGCACTTTATGAATTGCATCAAGCTCCCAAAGCTTGGTATGAAACTCTGTCAACTTAATTATTAGACAATAGGTTTCAGAGAGGAAAGATAGACAAGACTTTATTTATTAGAAGGAAGAAAGGTGATATTCTGTTAGTTCAAGTGTATGTAGATGGTATTATTTTTGGCTTTACACAGTAGTCATTATGCACTGAATTTGAGAAGATGATGCATAAGAAGTTTCAGATAAGTTCTATGGGTGAACTTACATTCTTCCTAGGCCTGCAAGTGAAGCAGAAGGAAGATGGGTTCTTTATAATCCAAGACAAGTATGTGACTGAGATTTTGAAGAAATTTGGCTTTAGTGATGTCAAAACAGCAAGCACATCCATGGAAACCCATAAGCCTTTGCTCAAAGATGCAGATGGTGAAGATGTAGATGAACACTTGTATAGATCCATGATTGGATCATTGATGTATCTAACTTCTTCAAGGCCTGATATTATGTTTGCAGTATGTGCTTGTGCAAGATTCTAATTCAATCCTAAAAATTCACATCTTTATGCTATGAAAGGGATCTTTAGATACTTAAAAGGTTAACCTAAATTAGGCCTTTGGTATCCCAAGGATTCACCTTTTGATTTGGTGGCATATACTGATAGTGACTATGCAAGAGCAAGTTTATAGGAACTCCACAACAGGAGGTTGTCAATTCCTAGGGTGTAGATTGATTTCATGGCAATGCAAGAAGCAGGCTGTGGTTGCTTATTCCATAATTGAAGCTGAGTATATAGCTGCTTCAAATTGCTGTGGACAGGTTCTTTGGATCCAAAATCAATTATTGGATTATAGATATAACTTTATGCAGACTAAGATTCATATTGATAATGAGAGTACTATCTGAATAGTTAAGAACCTTGTTTTTCACTCAAAGACAAAGTGCATTGATATTAGGCATCACTTTATCAGAGATTCTAATGAGAAGAAGCTTATTCAGATGATCAAGATTCACACAGATCAGAATGTTACAGATTTGCTCACAAAAGCATTTGATGTTATCAGATTTAAATATCTGATTGCAAGTATTGGAATGCTTAACCTCTGAAGTATTGATTAAGGGGAGGTTAATTGTGTTCATATGTAGCGGATTATACACAAATGATGATTGGAAAGGAATGCAAAAGCTGTTAAGGATGAAATTGGTGTAAGTACTTGTAACTTAAAAGTTTTTGTTGTTAAGTATAATTAGTGCTGCTAGTTATACTTAATACTGCTAAGTTAATACTGTTAGTTATATTTAATACTGTTAGGTATAATTAATACTGTAAGAATTGAGAGAATAAGTGAGAATAAAAATAGAAAGAGAAATGTGTAAAAAAAACAGATAGAGTGAATTGGTGAGAAAAAATATTTATGAGATGTGGTGAGTTAAAAAACAGAAAGAGAGTTGAATATTATCAAAAATAGATGGATAGAATTGTGAGCTAAAAGAATTGAGAGAAATAAAAAACAGACATAGAGAATTATGAGATAAAAGAATTGAGAGAAATCAAAAACAGATAAAGAGAATTATGAGCTAAAAGAATTGAGAAATCAAAAACAGACAGCGAGATTTTGTAAGTTAAAATGTTAATTTGATGGAAAAGCTAATTAGAATGGAATCGGAGTTAATGCTGGTGATTCAAAGTTAACACTTGCTAGGCATAAACTTACTACTACTGGTATAAGTTAATACTGCTAGGCATAAACTTACTACTGCTGGTATAAGTTAATGCTGCTAGGCATAAACTTACTGCTGCTAGGGAAAGTTAATGTTGTTAGGCTTAACTTACTGCTGGGTTACTACTGCTGTTGAAAGTTAATGCTATTATGCATAAACTTACAACTGCTGGTGAACGTTAATGCTGTTGAGGGTATTTTCATAAATACTTTGATTAAGGGTTTCAATCACTCATTCAATCGATTTCAATCTTTCATATACTCTCTAATCATAAACCCTAACTCAATTTCATCATTCTTCATCAAAACCCAACACAATGTCGGATCTAAAGTTTCGTGATACTCACAATGTAGTTGAGTTTTTAGAGAAAACCTACTGAAAAAGTGTGGGTTTGAGGAGATAGTGGTTTCTATAAAATGCACTCACTATTAAGTATGCTTTAACAATCAATTCCACTACATATACTTCGTGCATTGAGCAGTTTTAAGCTACTGCAAAAGTGAAAACTATCAATGGAGAAGTCCAGTTACAATCCCTAGTGGATGGGAAGAAAGTGATCATCACTGAGACGAGTGTAAGAAGAGATCTTCACCTAGAAGTTGCTGAAGGTACTGAAGGTACTAAACCAATGCTTCCATTTTGAAGAACTGACAAGAATGGGGTATGAAAAACTTACTCAAAAGCTTACATTTTATAAAGCTTTCTTTTCTCCATAATGGAAGTATTTGATTCATACTATTTTGTAATGCCTAAGTGCTAAAACTACTGCATGGAATGAATTTAGTAGCACTATGGCCTCTGCAATAATCTGCTTAGCCACAAACCAAAAATTTAACTTTTCCAAGTATATCTTTGATAATATGATGAAGAACTTGGAAAGAGGGGTTAAATTTCTGATGTATCCAAGATTTATACAACTATTTGTGAATAAACAAGTTAGGGATATGTCACGTCATAAAATGATTTTTTTTACCCCCTCTACTTACTAAGAAAGGGTCTTTGGACAACATAAAAGAGGAAGGGAAAGGTTTTTCTAAGAGTCACCCTTTATTTTAAACTATGATTGCGTCCAAAGCTATGAAGAATGGTGAATGTTCAACTAATCCTACTGATCCTATCACACAACCCATTATTACCTCAACCATCTACATCACACCTCAGAAGAAACAAAACCTAGGAGGAAACTCAGAAAAGACATTGAGGGTTCACTATAGCCTAGTGGTTCTAGTGATGATGTACCAGATGAAAATGTACCTACAACTTCCAATGATCCACTACTCAGTGGTGAGGATAGACTGAAACTTACTGAATTGATGGATTTATGTACCAACTTACAAAATAAGGTTCTTGATTTGGAGAAGGCCAATACTGCTCAAGATAGTGAAATTGCTAGTCTAAAGAAGAGGTTCAAGAAGTTAGAGAGGAGGAATAAGTCAAGAACTCTAGGGCTCAAAAGGTTAAGGAAGCTTAGTTCAGCTAGAAGGTTAGAATCCTCTGATGAAGCCAGTTTGGGTAATCAGGAGGATGCATCTAGATAGGGGAGGAAAATAGCTGATATTGATGCTGATGCAGAGGTTACTTTGGTTGATGAGACTCAGGGGAGGAATGATGAAGAAATGTTTTATACATGTATTCTTGATGGTGAAGAAGTGTTTGTAGAACAGGATGTGGTTGAGAAGGAGGTTAGTGTTGTTGATCCAGTTACAACTGCTGATGAAGTAGTTACTACTGCTAGTGTTAAAGTTAGTACTGCTGAAGTTGCTATTGACAGTGCTACAACAACAACTGTTGATGAATTGACCCTGGCTTAGACTTTAATAGAGATCAAAGCTGCAAAACCCAAAGTTAGAGGGGTTATGATTCAAGAGCCAAGTGAATTTACAACAACAACTACAACAACAACACCAGCTGCATCAAAACCTTCATAGGACAAAGGCAAGGCAAAAATGATTGAGCCTGAGAAGCCTTTAAAGAAGAAAGATCAGATAATGTATGATCAAGAGGTTGCTCTAAATCTTCAAGCTCAATTACAAGCTGAATTGGAAGAAGAAGAAAGGCTTGCAAGATAAAAGGAAGAAGAAGCCAACATAGATTTAATTGAATCATGGGATAACATATAAGAAATGATGGATGCTGATAGGTTATTGGCTCAAAGATTGCAAGCAAGAAAGTAAGAAGAATTAACAAATATTGTTTGTAGAACTCTTGGAGAAGAGAAAAAACACTTTGTAGCATTAAGAGCTCAAGAAAATAGGAACAAGCCACTAACTAAAGTACAAAAGAAAAGTATAATGTCAACTTATCTGAAACACATGGTTGGTTACAAGAAAAGTCAATTGAAGAATAAGTCATTTGTAGAAATTTAGAAGCTATTTGATAAAGCCATGACAAGGGTAAATATGTTTCTTGATATGGATACAAAGTTGGTTGAAGGAAGTGAAAAGAGAGCAGAGGATAGTACTAAAAGAGCAGGCACAGAGTTAGAACAAGAAGTAGCTAAGAAGAAAAAGATAGATGATGCTAAAATGGATAATGATCAAGAAGAAGCTAGGATGAAAGAACTTATTAATATTATTCTTGATGAAGAGGAAGTAGCAATTGATGCTATTCCTTTGGCCACTAAGCCTCCATGCATTGTTGACTAGAAGATAATCAAAGAAGGAAAAATCAGCCAATTTCAGATTATAAGAGCTGATGGAAGTTCTAAAAGATACTCAGCCTTTATTCATATGCTTAAGAATTGTTGATCCCTTTTGAACAGATCTTACTTAGCTTGTTAAAGCTTAGTTGTGTTAAATAGATCCAAAACAACTATAGTAGAAACTAGGATTGAGAATATCACAAACTATGGGGAAACTAGTTTGTAATACTAAGAAGAACAATAAAATAGTAAACAAACTTTTACTAAACTTTCAGCCTTAATATGAAACGATTACTCTGAATAGTGATAGTGTTACAAAATAACCTTGAATCTAAGAATATTAAAGATGTACTACTAACATTATGCCCTAGGACCTCCTTTTATACACCAAGGAGTCCTACAAGGCTTACAATACTTTCCTAACTTGACATGATCTTTTCTATAAACAAACATAATCTCCTAAACAATTAAGTTATACATATCTTCTTTACAAATAACTAATACTTATCTTCGTAAGTATTCTTGTTCTCTAATTAATCTTTATCTCTTCTCTGATAAGTCATTAATCTCACCTCTGTCAGCATAAACCTTCCAGTAGTTGTAAACACTCAGCAGTTGTAACTTATAACCATCAGCACTAATTGAGCACAAGCAGTAGTAAGTACTTAGAATATTTTCTTCATTCTTCACCAGCAGTACTAACTTTACTCTAGCAGTACTAACATATACTAGCAGTACTAAGTTACACTAACAGTAGTAACTTTTATACTATCAGTTGTAACTTTACTCTAGCAGTAGTAACTACTTAGCATGCTTTCAGTCTTCATCTCTGAGCAGTCTTAACTTCCACTGGCAGCAGTAACTTTATACTAACAATACTAATATATATTAACAGTAGTAACTAGCAGTAGTAACTTTTGACACTACTAGTACTAACTACTTAGCATAATTTTTATTAGTATTACCAGCAATACTGTTGATCCCAATGAATAGATCTTTAACTCCTTAGCTTGATGTAAGGTTTAGTATCCTTGGATAAATCCAAAGATACTAAGAATGAAACTTTGAGTGTATGATATAAACTATGAGGAATCTAGTTTATACCACTAAGAAGAATAACAGTAATGAATGTTTAACACACACAAAAATATAACTAACACAATAAGCTCCAATATATTAATACGAACACTCTTTGATAGTGTTAGGGTTTATAACATTGAAGCTATGACAATGACTCATTTTTGATACATTGAATTCTATACCCTAGGACCTCCTTTTATACACCAAGGAGTCATACAAGGCTTATAATACTTTCCTAAGATATCATGATCTTTTCTAAAAGCAAACATAATCTCTTAAACAAATACATTATACATATCTTTTACAAAAATAACTCAATACATATCTTCGTAAGTATTCTTGTTCTTCAAACAATCCTTATCTCTTTACTCGTCTTTATCCTTCTGACAGTAGTAACTCTTCTAGTAGTTGTAATCCAGCAGCATTAACTTTTGTACCAGCAGTACTAATAAACATAAGCAGTAGTAACCTTAGTACTAGCAGTACTAATATATACTGACAGTAGTAACTGTGTACTAGTAGTCTTAACTTTACTACTAGCAGCACTAACTACTTAACATATATTTTAGTCTTCAACTCTGAGCAGTCTTAACTTCAACTAGCAGCAGTAACTTTATACTAATAGTACTAAATTATACTAATAGTAGTAACTAGCAGTAGTAACTTTATACAACCAGTACTAACTACTTAGCATAATTTTCATTAGTATCACCAACAGTACAAAGTTATGCTTGATAGCACTAATATATACCTAAGTAGTAGTAACTCTAAGAATCACCTTAAAGTCTTTAAGTCCCAACAATCTTCCCCTAAACTTGATGTTCATCTTCTGAATCTTTAAGTTTCTTCATTAAAAGTCTTCATCACTATCAGGAAGATGCATTCAAACACTTCATTAACCCTTTTGTTGCTTTACCATGAGCTTGAGTAGTTGATAGCACATCTCATTCCAATAATCAGCTTGAAGTTTCTTGTTGAGCATATTTGTAATTGTTATTGGTGTGAGGGGATATCTCTTCTCAACTAACATAAAGATGTGTAGATTTTTAAATTTCACAAAGTGTACTTTACTAGAGTCAAACAACTTCCAAACAGTCACTTTGTATCCCTGTAGACTCCTCCATATTTCACTCTTTATGTCATGTTCAAACATTACTTTCAGATCACCCAGAAAACTTTTTCATAAACATCCTCTGGCCTTGTATTCCTATGTTTAGTTTTCACCAACTTCCAGAGAGTCTCTAAGTCTTCTCTATTAATGTTCTAAAGCATCCTAATCATTGATGAATATCTATTTAAACTTCCATCAGCTCTTATCAAGTGATAGAATCCCTTCTGTCCTTCTTTAACAATCTTATATTCAACAGTTATTAGAGGTTTGGTAGCTAGAGGTATAGCATCAATTACTATTTCCTCATCATATTGAAATACCTCCATATGCTTTTTCATTTCAGCTTCATCATCTTCTTCAGCTTCTTCATGCTCATTTGTCTCTTTATCATCCTTCATTCTTTGTCTTTTGTAAGATTCTTGTTTCTACACTTTCCCTCATCTTTTCTTACCGATTGATTTCTTTCTGCTACCTTCAGCTTTCTTTTCATTACTTTCTTCCTCCTTTGACTTATCAGATTCAAGTTCATCCTTTGTTTTTTTAGAACTTTATTCTATTCCTTTTTTGCTTTTCATCACCTCTGAATCCATAGGAATAAAAGTATTTACCCTCTTCATTTCATTATCAAACAACTTCTGGATATCATTATAGCTCTTGCTCTTCAACTAAATATATTTTTATCCACCCATGTATTTGAGATAGGTAGACATTAGATTTGAGCTTTAGTTGGTGGCTTTCTTCGTTTCTCTTCAGCTCTAAGCTTTGCAAAGTGTTTCTTTCTTTTGTTCATAAGCTCTACAAACAGTCTTGATCTTTCTTCCATGGTTATCTCTCCCTGTTCTTCTGCTTGTAGCCTCTGAGCTAATTTAAAATTTGCCTCCATCATAGCTTGTGTGTTATCCTATGATTCTATCAAAGCTATGTTGGCTTCCTCTTCCTTTTTCCTTGTAAGCCTTTCTTCTTCAATGAGTTCAGCTTGTATTTGAGCTTCAAGATTTCTAGCCATTTCTTCATCAAGAGCAATTTGATCCTTTTTCTTCAATGGCACTTCAGGTTCATCCATCTTAGCTTTCCTTTTATCCTTAACGCTTGAAGAAGATATTGATGTTAATGTTCTTGTTGTGCTTTTACCAGCATCTCTAAATGTAATACCTTTAGCTTTAGGAATTGTTGAAGGTGCTGTTGTGGCTGTACTCTGTATTGGCTCTTGTATCACAACCTTAGATTTTGTACTCTTCAATTTAGCTAATTTTTGAGCTAAGGTAATCTCTACTTCAGTTATAACAGGTGGTGACATAGCAGTAGTAGAGGAAACAGCAGTACTAACTTCTTTAGGAATCATATCTTGATCTTTTTCAATCATATCATTTTCAGCAAAACCTTCATTACCAATAAGAGCATCTGTATTAAACATTTCTGCATCATCTGACCTTCCCTGGGTTTCATCAACTAAAGAAACTTCAGCATCCTTGTCAATGTCTTCAATACTCCTCCCCTGATTGAATGCATCCTCATGTGCATCCAAACTTTCATCATCTGAGTATTCTACTCGTCTTGTGACACCAACCTTGTACAGTCTCTTGACTTTATGAGTTCTTAACCCTGTATTCTTCTCTAACTTTTTAACTCTCAGCTTCAAATTTGTAATCTCCTAAGCTTGAGCAGTCTTAGTATATTCCAGGTCAAGGACTCTCTCAGACAATTTGGTACACATATCCATTAAATCAGTAAGTTTCAATCTATCCTCACCACTAAGCAGTGGATCATTAGAATGTGTAGGCACAGACTCCTCATTTGGTACATCAGCAGTAGAATCACTAGGGTGAGGAACTGTATTAGTCTTTTTCTGCTTCCTCTTAGACTGTTTCTTCTGAGGTTTAGATGTAGATGGTGGAATAGTAATGGGTACCGGTTGGGAAGCAGTAGGAACGCCTGAATCTACACCCTCTTCTTGATTAGCTTGAACTATCATTGTTGCAAACAGGGGTGTTACTCTCCTAGAAAAGTCTTTTCCTTCTCTCTTCATGTTGGCAAAGATTTTCTTTGTGTATGAGGGGTTAACATAAATCTTCTTGTGATGTGAAATATCACCAAGCTGTTGATTAATAAACACTTGTACAAATCGTGGATACATTATAAATTTAACCCTTCCCTCTAAGTGATTTACCATAGCATCAAAAATGTACTTGGACAGATTAAATTTTTGGTTTGTAGCCAAGCATATGATTGTAGAGGCCATAGTACTACTGAATTCGTTCCATGCAGTGGTCTTGGCACTAAGGCATTGCGTAATGGTATGAATTAAGAACTTCCATTATAGAGAAAAGAAAGCTTTATAAAATGTAAGCATTTGAGAAGGTTTTTCATACCCCATCCTCGCCAGTACTTCAAAGATAGTAGCAGTTGGCAAACAATCAGTACCACCTACATCTTCTAAGTGAAGATCGTTTCTAATACTTGACTGTGTGATAATCACTTTCTTCTTATCAACTAGGGCTTGTAATCGACGTTCTCCATTAACCATCTTTATCTTTGTTGTTGCCCAGAACTATTCAATGCAAGGTGTGTAGATAGTAGGATTGACAGTTAAAGCATAATGAATTTGGTTAGCATTAATAAAATCAATAATTTCATGAAACCCATCACTTTCAGCATGTTTTTCTAAGAATGCGACCATGTTGTGATTGTCAGAAAAAGTTAGGGTTAACATTGTTTTGTGTTTTGATGATTAAAAATGAAATTGAGTTAGGGTTTACATTTAGAGGGCGTTTGAATGATTGAAATCGAATAAAGAATCGAATGAAACCCTGAATCGAAGTATTTATAAAATCACCCTCAGCAGCATTAACTTGAACTGGCAGCACTAAATTATGCTTAGCAGCATTAACTTAAACTGACAGCACTATGTTATGCCTAACAGTAGTAAGTAACCCGGCAGCAGTAACTCAACAGCATCAACGTAAGCTTAGCAGCATTAATGTATACTAGCAGTAGAAACTTTATGCTTAGCAGCATTAATGTATACCAGCATTAACCTAAGGCTAACAGCATTAAGTTTGAGTTACCAGCATTAACTTCAATTTCTTTCCAAAAAGGACTTCTATCATCAATTAGTTTTTTTTCACAAGCTCTCTTTCTGTTTTTATGCTCACAATATCTCTCAATTCTGTTTGCTCAGAAAATCACTCTTTTTTGTTTTTATTCACACGTCTCTCTTTTTGTTTTTCAACTCTCAACATCTCTCTTTTCTTTTTGCTCACCAAATCTGACAATTTTATACAAAGTTCCATCAATTCCAATAGTTTCATACTATCCTCCCCACTTCCAAGTGTGTAATCTCTTGAGAGAGGTGGATCATTGGACTGTTTAGATGCAGTCTCAAACCTAGTTTGAGCATTTGCACCTCTCAATATGGTATCTTGGCACCTGGGACCACTACCTGAATCAGTTCCCTAAGGACTTGGCTCATTAAGTGTTTCCATGGATTGGGTCCTATTGATGTTACCACTGTCCTGTTCTGCATCTAAGCTAGAAGCAGTAGTGGCAGCCCTTTGTTAGATCCCTTACTGAATAGACCTTGAACCTTTAGCTTGCAAAGGGTTTGTTACTTTAAATAAATCCAAAGCAACAATAATGAAACACTGATTGAACACTATTGATTATGCGAAAACTAATCAACAATGCTAAGAAGAACACAAAAGATCTTTTATCAAACCTTTGTATTATAACTTGAATCTTACTAGATTACAAACTATGATTACTAATTGATCTCTATTGATCGGTGTTGATCTATATCAACTAACTATGCCTAGAGTTCCTTTTATACACTAAGGAAACCCTAATGGGCTTTACAAAACGCGTATAAAGATCATGCATATCTTTTCCTAAGATACCTCATGCATATCTCTAACTCTAACTAACTTCTGCATAAGTAGACTTAACTATTACACAACCAGTACTAACTATAATAACTCTTTTACCAGTACTAACAAATGTACTAGCAGAATTAACTATAATACACCAACAGAATTAAGTCTAGACCACTTAATTCCCAACAATCCTCCCCTAAACTTGAACTTCACTTGTTAACTTCAAGTTTCTTCAGCTTGAGCTTTTGAGAATTGTATCCGAACGCTTCTCTTTAATGATGATCTGCTTGTTGTTCATTTGAAAGCAGATCATACTTACGAATTACACAACAACCGAGAAGGAGATGCTTGCAGTTGTTTATGCTTTCGAGAAGTTTCGATCATATCTAATCATGAACAAGAGTGTTGTTTACACGGACCACTCCGCTTTGAAATACCTTTTCAACAAGAAAGACGCCAAAGCAAGATTGGTTTCGCTGGGTCTTACTTCTTTAGGAATTGATTTTTAAGGTTATCGATACTATGGGAGCTGGAAAACTATGCTGTGATACTCTCTCGTCTTGAAAATCTTACGAAAATAATTTTGTTTCCAAAGAGATTTACCGAGACTTTTCCTTTAGAGACTTTAAGTGTGTTAACTTCCAAAGACCAAAGTACCCCGTGGTTTGCCGACTTTGCTAACTACCACGCGGGGAAATTCATAAAAAAGGGAATGTCGGATCAAGTGAAAAACAAGTTTCTTTAAGATGTTAAAACTAATATTTTTTCGGGAATGACCCTTTTCTTTTTAAGACTTGTGCGGATCAAATATTCGAGGTGTGTGGATGACAAAGAAGTCTCGAAATTCTCGAAGGCTTGTCATAGTGGACCCAGAGGGGGACCATACTCGGAGCCAACTTTACGACTAAGAGAGTTTTTGATGGGCGGTCTCTTTTTTTTGGCCTACCATTTTTAAGGATGCCTACGTATTTGTCAAAATGTGATGCTTGTCAATAAAAAGCGCAAAATTCTCAATAATGAGATGCTCATAAATGAAAATCCATGTTTGTGGATTTTCGATTTATGGGGAATTGATTTTATGGGACCTTTTCCGTCATCTAGGGGTAACAAATATATTCTAGTAGCCGTCGACTATCTTTCCAAGTGGGATAGCGATAAGGCCTCCCTACAACGATGCCTAGGGTTAGTTGTTAAAGTTCTTTAAAATCCTTTTTCCGATTCGGTGCCAAGGCAATCATTAGCGATCGCTGGGATCCATTTTTGTAACGAAAAAAATTTGATATCAGTTATGTCTAAATATGGTTTTTTTTCTTGGCACCTCGTCTTTCGACTCCTTACCATCCTCAAACGAGTGGTCAAGTTGAAGTCACGAATCGTGGTCTCAAAAGAATTTTAGAAAGGACGGTCGGAGAAAACCGTGCCTCATGGTCAGATAAGTTAGGATGATGCATTATGGGCTCTTTAAACCGCTTACATGCTCCAAATTGGATGTTACTCCATAACAAGTTAGTCTATGGAAAAGCGTGTCACTTACCAGTTGAGCTAGAACACAAAGCATTTTTAAATATCTTTTCGGGATCTCAAGCATGCAACTTCGATTTTTAAGAAGACGCGGGTGATCATCGTAAAAGCTTAGCTCAATGACTTAGCGAGCGTAGTGATCAAGCTTACGAGATGCATTGCTAATCTACAAGGAGAAGACAAAGAAGCTACACGATTCCAAGATAAAGAACCGAATCTTCAATGTTGGTGATCAAGTCTTGCTTTTCAACTCCCGATTAAAGATTTTCTCTGGAAAGCTCAAATCCCGATGGTCCGGACCTTTCACAATCACCGAAGTTTATCCTTATGGCACTGCCAAGTTGTCTCATGCCGATGGTTATTTCAAAGTCAATTGCCACCGTCTTAAGCATTACTATGGAGGGGATACACCACCATTGGTTATTCTGGACCTCCAGACTTTCCCTAAGGACAACTAAATTCAGGGATCGAGTTGAGCTTGCGACTCGGTGACCAAAAATAAGCCGCTTCGTAGGAGTTCACCCCATGTTTATCCTTTCTATTTTCTTTCTATTTTCTATTATCTAATGTGTTGTGTTGAGAGAGGCTTGTACTCTTTCCGATTTCTCAATGTTTGTTGCTTGTTTGTTGTGAATTTCGTAAGATCGAACCAACAAATTCTATGAAGCCTCTCGTGTCTGGTTGATTTGTCCCGTTCTACTCGAGCTTCTCATCCTTTGTGTGAAATTAGTTTGGGGAGATCTGATATCCTTTCATTTTATCGATTAACGTTTATCTTTGCATACCTCATAAACAGCTTAGATTTTCGTAGAGACCCGACTTTAAACATTGATGACAATGTTTCGTTCTAGTTTGGGGAAGGGAATCTATTGATTTGATGTTGCTTGCTTATTGTTTTGTTCTCACATACCCGTTTTCCCACAAAAATAGCAAAAAAATTAAATTTTTAAGTTCATATTTGTAGGAAATTTAAAATAATAATAATAATAATAATAATAATAATAATAATAAGTGTTAAGACACAAATGTAGGTTTTCCGTTGGTAAGAATAAGAAGTAATTTTTGACCCGATCGTACGTGTTAACAATTAATGATGATAGTTTGTGCTAGTCTCATGCAGACTTTAAACATGCTAGACTTGAATCATTAGTAAATGAAGGCTTGTGCTAATCTCAAGTAGATTTTAAATATGCCAAGTTGGATTTTATATAGGCTAAGTATTTGCTAATTTCTTTTGCGAAGAACGAGAAATGATAATGTTATTTATAAGTCATGACGTTAAACGTAGAATAGTTGGTTTTCTTTCAAGCTCATAAGTGTTAATTGTGGCTTTTTCTCCCATTAGCTTGTTTCACCTTTACATATAAATGTTTAATAAATAAAGTTGTGCGGTTTTTTTGGTTAATAATTAGCTAATAGAAGTTTTCTTTAGTTCCTTTGTGATTAGGATGAGTACACCAACACCCCCCCAATTTTAACAAAAACAGGAATACTTAATGTTGGCATTCTATATGTATCATTTTAAAGGAATATTTTGCTATAGTCCTTATAGGCCTTAGGGTTATAATGGGATAAGTATAATTCAAATAATTATCCGAGACATGATATAAGTTTGTTTGTATCTTGCCGGCTCACAACCGATGTTACAGCCTTCTAAAAGGTCGAGGAAGTTACCGAAGTCGAAATATGTTTGCTACATCTTGTCGGAGGCGTGGCCGATGTTGTAGCCTTCTAAAGGACTGAGGTTTAATAATGTTGCTTAATTTTTGTCTTATTTTGTGCCTTAAAGAGCCTAAGGGTATATGGTGCAAATAAGATTGGTCCATTCATGTCTTAAAGAGCCTTAGGGTATATGACATGAATGGTGCCTTGCTTAAGTAGCCTAATAAAAGCCAAATTTTGGTTGCCTCGATGTGGACTTTAATCTTGATGACATTTGATCTTTTGAAAAGGGCTAGGAGCTAATTATTGCGTTCTTAACCGTTACGCTTTATTTTTGGAATTAATAAGTATCGAAACAAAAGTCTTAAAGAGCCTTCGGGTATATGACTTAAGTAAAATCTTGAGATACAAAAGTAGGATTTGCGGGAGGAAAAGTAAGTACACAATTAGTATTTATGAGTAGTGTTAGTGTCATGACTTGTAATTGACAATGATCTTGTTTTTAAGCTTAGCATGGGAAAAGTGAAAAATCGGGGATGATGAAGTTATCTTTTAAGACACTTAATTGTGCTTTTTATTCTATGATCCTTAAAGTTACCAATGAGGTAATGAAAACAATACATTATGTCAACACAAATAAGTTGTAGTTAGGTAGTTAATTATCAAGAAAAATCATAAAAAGAGAAAAATCTTTGAAAATGGGAAGTCGGGTGTTTTATAGCTTGTGATCTCTTAGCTCTCTCAACAAAACTCTTTGCTACTTTTCAAAGGTTTAGTTTGGGGAAGTTTCGAGGTATTTGGTTATAAGGCATGTGATATTGCGTGAGGACACACAATCGTTTAGTTTGGGGAATTTTGATAAGTGTAGAATACACATATCCATTTATGCTTAAAACAACCCAATTAAACCCAAAACAGACCAAAAATGGCAACAATATGCTTGTATTTGTGTTTTGTGTGTGCAGGTATGGATATATCAAAAATCACAAGAAAACCATCAAAAACGGGCAAGCACGGACA
Source organism: Tanacetum coccineum (assembly GCA_026074375.1). Classification (NCBI taxonomy): domain Eukaryota; kingdom Viridiplantae; phylum Streptophyta; class Magnoliopsida; order Asterales; family Asteraceae; genus Tanacetum; species Tanacetum coccineum. The sequence continues at coordinate 26,821 of BQNB010040525.1, forward strand.
CGAGAATCAGAAGAGTACAAAAAGAAGCCAAAGATTCAAAGCCGAAGCCAGAAAAGTCAAGCCTCAGTCAAATCCAGTCAAAAATGGTCAACAAAAAGTCAACCAATAAAAGTCAAAACCCCACAATAATCCATTTTCACCCTCCAAGTTTCACCAAAGTCCAAAAATAACCCCTCAACCCTTATTGGGCCAAAGAAACCTTATTGGGCCTGAAAAACCCTAAATGGGCCTCACCCGGATTCATAAGCCCAAAACCTTAGCCCATTCTTTCTTTTATAAACCACAGGGACCAAACTTGCATATTTCCAAAATCCTTTTATAACTAGAAAAGGAGAAAAGAAAGAAAGGGACCATTTGTGTAATTAGCCCAAACTCCAACTGAATTTAACCCCGATTCAGTTATTAAAAGGGCGCCAAACACATTTTACTATTCATCATCGTCCCAAAGTTACCACTTACTCTTAACAAAGGGCTTTTCTCAATTGATGGCTAAAATGGACAATTCATGGGGTCGTATACATGATGGCAGGGTTAGAAAAGTAATCTCAAGGCCTCACTCACACTCAAGTCACACGTCATCAATGTAGAAGCACACAAGGGCGTGGGTTTTGCACTAGATCCTCTCACAAAAGAAGCACAAGCTGTCACATCAAGGAATGACAGCTTGGCAATCCTTGAGTGCACACATTTGATCTAACGGCTCTTATTCAGCTCCCAATCATTGAAGAAATTAATGGACAGGATCTATTGGAGCGTGCAGAGGCTGAGAAGACCTAGAAGCTTCAGCTTGGCACTATAAATAGGCCTCACCTCTCACACACACAGAGGGAGATTTTAGTAGCTTTTAGTCTAGCTTAATTTCGTATTTTTCTTAAATGTAATTTTCCTTAAATGTTTTGTAATCTTCTTTTTAAGTAATGTAATCAGTATCTTTTATTAATGAAATTCAGTTTAAAGCTCTTTAAATCTCACTTTTAAGCTCTCATTTAAATTCTCAAATATTAAACTAAAGCTCAATAAGCCCTCATAAGCTCAAATTCAGCTCTAATGAGTCTATAAGCTCATAATAGAGCTTAAACTTCCTTAATCATACTTTTATTCTTAAAATCAGCTTAAGTATTAATTTACCTTTACTTGTGGACTTATGAGTTTTTTTTGGAAGGGGATCTTAATTTGGAAGAGATCCCATGGACCTATACCCTAGCTTATTAATAAGCTAGGGAGCTTGTAGCTGCCCTAATAGGGTCCTCTTGTTTAGCTAGAGGTTTCTTGTAAGTTCCTCATCTAATCCTTTTTATTCTAGTTTTCAATAATTGTCTATTTACTTACTAAGATTAAATCTGCTTATTTGCTTATAATGTTTGCTTATTTGTGCTTAGATATCTCTAAAATTGTTTATTAGATTAGTTAGATAATCTGTCTTTAGCTTATTAGTTATAGATCCTAGTTGCCTTCATTTTTGTCTTTAAAAGCTTTAAAAATCCAAAAATAGTAAAAATAGAGTAGATCTTTGATTATTGCTTGTTTAGTTGATTAATCATGTTTGTTAAGTTAAATTTAAGCTGAATAATGTCTGGGATCATAGTTTAGATAAGTAGATTTTATTTTTAAAGCTTTTATCAAAACTGTCAAATTTTGAAAGGAGTGTTTGGATTTAGCTACTTTGACCTCAAAAAGTCAAAGTGAGCTCTTGAATTTGGTTGAGTCAGTTTCATTTTCCTTAATATATTAGGAAAAAGCAAAATGTTAAAGGTTAGTTTGCGAAAATCAATAAGTCTTAGGCTTTTTTAATATCTCCAGCACCAGGTGGTACTTTTAGGGTTAAAGTTGGATGGCTTATTTTTGAGATAGGGACTCTAGGCTTTGATTGTGCTTAAATCTAGTTTTAACACACTCATTTGAGAGTGTATAGAGTAGTGGTAACCCTTAAGAAAGCCTGCACTTTTAGTCTTTGTGGTATTGCCGATTGCACCAGCAGTATTAACATAAGTTAGTACTGCTGATATTTAAGCCCCAAATTAAGCCAGCATGTTGGACTTTATTGCTTTATTTTTTAGTATTTTATTGTTTAGTTATAGCTTAATATAGATTAAGATTGATTTTATTTTCTAAGCCAATTGTCTTAGATTGTTTTGTGTCAAAATCTCAGTTAAACAGCCAAAAATACAAAAACAGTAGGTTAAATATTTAGTTTCTAAAATCTGAATTCTAGCTTAAGGTAGTAATTTTTATTGCTTAAATAGTTAGTTTATAGGTAGCTTAATGAGTTTTCAGAAGCTCATAGCCTAGATTTGCTTTTTGAGCTTTTTAGCTTAATTTGATTTTGTGCATTTTAGCTTAACTCCTGAAAGTTTGCATTTTCATAATCATTTTTTTCATTAGCTTAAAAGTTTTTTCCAGCTTTTTGTTTCTTTTCTCAATTAGTTTAAGCACATCTTAGGAGAGTTTAGATACAGCTTTTAGATTTTTACTTTAAGCTTATTTTGAGGATTTTTTGCAGCTTATTTAGCAATACAAGGATACAGCCCTTTGTTTCTGTAAACAGCTTAATAATAAGTTGTTTAAGAGCTTATTAGTGGGTTTCAGACCATAGTGCTTTTGCTAAAGTTGTTCTCCCCAGCTTATTTTATAATTTTGCTTCTTTAAGTTTTTGCTGTGTGGGAAAACACTTTTATTTTCAAACTTTATTTTTTATGCCCTTAATAGGCTATGAGTCTAGTGAAATCGGGGTTAGCCCTCAGGGTAGTTTTTGTAATTTTTAAGTTTCATCGTTAGTCCTTCTAGTATTTGCATAGTTAGTCCCTAGTTAGTTAAATAGTTAGTTTAATTAATTTTAATTAGTAATTAGGGTTTATCTTTTAATTAGTTTAATTAAGGTTTAAATAAAAAGTAAAAATTAGGGCTTTTATTTTTATAAAATTTCTGCACACTTTCTTTATTTAGTGTAATTTTTATAAAAATTTTAGGATTCTATTTTTAATAATTTTATTATTTTTATAGTTTTTAATTAGTTTAAATTTTAGAAAAATCATATCTTTTAATCTAAAAAGCCAAAAATAGTAATTCCTTTTTCTAAAATTTTCTTTTTACTTATTTTACCTTAAAAAAATAATTTCAATTATTTTCTATTTTTTATTTTTAGGATTTAATTAGAATTAAATAGTTTTTAATTGATAAAAATTTCAAAAATAATCTAAAATTTTTTTTTAATTTTCTTTTATCCTAATTTAGGTGTAGAAAATTAATTTGCAATCTTAGGGTTTAATTTTAGTTTATTTGCTTAATCGTCGTGTTTTATTTGCTTCCCGTATTTGTTTAATTGTTTAATTGCCTTTAATTGTTCAATTTTTAATTGTTGCATTTTATTTAGTAGATATAGATTATCAAAAATATCTTTGCTTCATTCAAATCAGAATCCAAGTTTAAACGAGGTTTCAATTTCACTAGTCGTTGGGGAAACGACCCGGGTGATCATACTTACCCGGTTAAATATACGTATTATATATTATATTATATATATTTTTGAGAGTGAATTTTATCAAGGGTAACTTGGTAATTTTCTTAATTGCTCTCTTAAGGTTATATTTTTATAGTATATTTTATTGTGTATCTAAATTGCATACCAAGTACCAAAGGCAGACGAGGAGATGGGAAAGCTATGGGAACAGAAGACCAATTCGACCTCTTAAAGATCGCCCTAAATAATCAACACCTAGGGGAGATTGTTAGGAATAAGAAAAAGTGTCGATTATTTTGTAATAATTGGTCTTATATCTATTATACTAAAAGATACAACCTCTTAATTTAATAGGGTTGTATCCATTAAAGGCTTGCACTCATTTTCATTTTGCAGTTGCTACTATTGGAAAAGGAAGAGTCCTACGGCTTTAAGATGCAATTAGAGCCTCATCCTTTATTTATTTCCCTTAATCCGTCAATCAACAAGTGAAATTAACATAAAGGTGAATATGAAGGGTTCATGGAGTTAGAACAATGCAATTACAACAAATGAATACAAACCATCATGGAGTTACACCACAAAAAATATGACATCTATAAATAAGATTTCTCCTCCTTTACCTTCATACCCGAAAGCAAACACAACATGTAATGGGATCAAAACCTTTGTCCACCACCAACTTGAAAAAATCAAACATGTGGTGTCTTGATCGAGTGCATCAAAGAAATTGATGAGTGGGTAGCAGCTTACGGTTAGCAAAAATGGTATCTGTGAGAGAATTGGATGATTTTGTGATACAAAATTTGATAGTATAAGAAATATTTGTGCTTTATTTTGAGTAGGAAAAAGATTACGATTTAAGATCAGGGTTACTTCGGCTTGATTGATCAAAGAAAAGGAGTGTTGTTTGTGAAACTTTTGAGGAAGCAGCAGGCGGCTGGGATAGTAAAATTATGTGCTGCATTTAACATTATAATTAAATCCATATAGAATGATTACCAGCTAAAATAATATCATGCAGACGTTGTTGGATGACACTCTAGGTGCTGCTACGCTAACTTCCTGCATTAATACTTTAAAAGCCATTGTTGAAAAGATTTCCAAGATGACCAACGATATCTACTCCAACAAAACTTTCAGACGGAAAGAAGAAAAAAAGGTTAGAAAACAATATTAAAATTTACATCCAATTATTACTCCTGGAAGAATTAACATGTCAATATAGCTGATTTAAGTTTGTTGCATCTTTTACATTGTAGGAGTTGATGCACTCTGAAAAGGAAGAAGACCAGTAGAACAATGAAAGAACTTCACATAACTATAGGTAACTAGACTTAGCAATATAGTACATGTTGGAAACACAAAAAGTGTCGGTCACTTTCAAGTTGTAATAGGTCTTAGCTTGTAGATTGTGTCATGTTAAGAATAGAAGCTAATCCGGCCTAAGGCCCATGGGAAGCCCATCATAGCCCATGGGCCGGCCATCATGTAACTATATAAGCCCTCTCCTGGCCTTGGAGAGGGGTTGGTTGTTTCATTTTCCATATTTTCCACATAGTAATTCAATCATCCATTTTCCATCCACTTTCTCTCTCTCTAAAACATCACAACCCACATCTCACTCTTGTTCTTGGTTTGATCATTAGATTACATGTTTCTTCAATTGGTATCAAGAGCCATTGAGTGGTGTGTTTAGTTTTTGTGTTTGTCTTGTGATTTATGTTCAAAATCTTTGATTCAAAATTTTTGGCGTAAAAACCTTAAAGTTTTCATTTTTATTGTTCCTATAGGGTTAGTAACACTA
>BQNB010040526.1:3910-47344 GCA_026074375.1 Tanacetum coccineum
GAAGATGACGGTGAATGACTTGGAGAAGGTGCATCTTAATCAATGGTAGTAGAAGAAGGTGTACCGGCTGAATTGACTGGAACTGGAACTGCTGGAGCAGGAGAAACCGGTCTTTCAACACGTGGAGGTTCTAGGTATTCACCAAACATCAGTTGGAATAAGATCTCCAGCTCTTTATTTGTTGGGGGTACATAAGGTGCTGCAGGGACCGGATTGGGTACGAGCCCTAAACTTATCTTTCTAGGCGTCAGAAACATAGGTGTGGATCCTGTATTGAGTTGCACAGGATCTATTGGCCCAGACAGCTCATCGAATTAAATGTGAATAGTTTCCATGATTTTTCGGGTTCTTTTGTTGTAGATTCTATAACCCTTCCTGCTGGGAGCATAACCAACGAAAATTCCAATATCAGCTGTTGGTTGGAATTTTCCAAGATCCTCGCTGTCATTTGTAAGGTAGCAAAGAGCACCAAAGACTCGGAAAAAAGTAAGGTCAGGCTTCTTATCATGCACCATCTCGTATGGAGTTTTGTTATGACGAGTGTGTGTGAGGGAACAATTTTGGGTGTAAGAAGCAGTAGCAATAGCTTCTGCCCATAGAAACATCAGAGCCTTGGAAAATATCAGCATTGTCCTATCAGCCTCCACAAGAGTACAGTTCCATCTTTCGACAACGTCATTCTGCTGTGGAGTCATTAGAACTGATTTTTGGTGAAAAATGCTGACACTTTCATAATATTTAGTCAGAATTTGATTGACAAATTCGGTGCCATTATTGGTACAGATGTTTCTGACAGTTTTGTTGAGACCGACTTGTATTTGCTTCAGAAAGTTAATGACGAACTATGGGGTTTCATCTTTCGATCTCAAAAACTTGACCCAAGTAAACCTAGAATAGTCATCAACGATGACTAAGATGTATTTCTTCTCATTAATTGTTTGCACTTACATTGGTCCACATAAGTCCATATGCAGGGTATTAAGAACTTCCAAGTTGGTGTTTTTAGCTTTGGGTGTGTGGGTATGCTTTTTGCTCTTTCTTAGTTGACATGCGGAGCAAAGATGATCTTTTTCAAACTTCAATCTAGGTAAACCTCTTACTAAATCCTTTATTGTAAGGTCATTGATGGTATAAAAGTTCAAGTAGTTTCTTAGAGGCTTTGGACAACAAGCATATTGGGGAGGACATCATCATGTCTTCAACCGAGATAGTGTATAAATTAGAACCATGAGAACCTTTAATTAATTCAACACCATCATTATCGCGAACATAACATGAGTGCTTCCTGAATGCAACTTCAAGATCAGAATCACAAAATTGTCTGACAGAAAACAGATTGTGTCTCAGTCCTTCCACATAGTATACCCTGTAGATCATACTATCACCAATCACATAATCTCCATAACCCATGATAGCACCAAAGTGGTCATTCCTGAATCTAATTGTCTCAATGAACTTTTTCATGAAATTCTTGAGCCGTGAGCGATCCCCCGTCATATGTTTGAGCAGCCTGAGTCTAAATACCAAAGGACAATCTGTACGACCTGCATTGGAAAACAAACGAAAATAGAGAGTTTGAAAAGATGGATCCCCAATTTTTGTTGGGTTCCTATTGGTTAGCAGAAGCAACGGTAGAATGCAGATAGGCATCAATTACCTCATTCTTAGTTGGAGTAGGAATGCTAATAGGAATTGCCTTGTACTGTTTGGTTCTACGTTGGTATCTAGTTAATGATTTCTGAGATGTGTGACTTAGTTTCTCACTTATCACAATTTTACTAGTACTAACGTTTTTAGTTTGCTTAGCAGGCACTACTTTGTATTTAGTGAGCCTAGTTAAAGGGCACTGTTCTCCTAAAGTGAATTTCCTTCCTGTGGGCTTCCATTGATAACCGACATTAGTAAGTAGTTTTCCTGTTGCTTTCCAAACTTGCTTAACTTGCTTAGGTTTCCAAACCTTCTTAACTTTTCCCATAACATTCTTAATAGAGCACGATGAATGCACAGAATTCAAATAATCAACCACACACATATCATGATTTTCCAAAATAAAGCATTTGTTACATGTTTTGCAAACAGGACGAGAATTCGAATTAATTACAGCACGCTTAGAGCAAATACTAGAATTAACACGATTTGATTTCTTTCGATTAGATTTATTTGTCTTAAGGTATTCTTCTACTTTCTTCTTGTTGTCACTTTTAGCTGGCGAGATCCTATTTTTCTTAGTATTGCTCCTAGGGTTTGATCTGCTAGCGTTAGTGCAACTGTTTACTCTTGTAGAAGGAATCACAGGGACATTAGTCTTCTTAATGTTCAGTCTCTCTACATGTTTGTGTGTGTTACTATTTGATGTTTCACATTGGTCCTCAAAAGTAACTTGCTTTTTCCTAGTTAAAGGGGTAGCAGCATGGTTTTTATCTCGTTGATTGAAGTCTTTCGGACAAGTGCCAATCACATATTCTAACAGTTCCTGAGAGTGTTTAGTGTAAAGGCAAGCAAATGCAAGTGAGCTATCTAATGGTCTTTCAACCTTAGCTTCCTCTATGATCTCGCAAAGGGTTTCCACACTTTCCTTAAGGTGTTTGAGATAATCTAGATGCACTTCCCTATTGTTCCTATTGCGAGGGGGAATTGGTTCAACATCTATCGCATACCTACCAGTGGCAAGAACTCTTGGTTTTACAGAATCCATAGTGATGCATTTTAGATTTTCATGTATTTGGGCTTTCAGATTCTCATTTTTAGTTAACAAGGCAGTTGTTTGTTCGATATGTTTGGCACGCGTGATCTTAATAGAATCATATAATTCCTTGTAATGCTGCTTAATTTTTGCATTCTCAGTCCTAAAAAGCTCATTTTGTTCTTGGAGAACTGTGACTTTGTCAGTTAATTAAGTGATCTGAAAATCTAAGGCCCTGAAATCAAGAGTACGGTCAGTTTCACTACGGGTTTCATTTAATTGATAGATTTGCATCCTTAATTTTTTGATGGCATTGTCTTTTCTGTGAATGGAAGCTTTCATTTTTTCGATTACAAAGACTGAGTCAAAATCAAGTGGATCTCGAGCGGGTGAAGATGTGTTGTTTCCAAAACTTTCTTTAAGGTTTTGATATTTTAACTGCAGATTTAAGTGATTTGCCTCAAGATTGGAAAATGTTTTACTAAATCAGTATGATCATCCTTTTGAACCTTATCAAGTAATTTAGAAAGCTCGGCTTCAAGTTCCAGACAATGTGCTTGATCAACAATGTAGGCAGCATGCATTTCAGTAAATATAGATACAGTAATCTCAGAATTCGTTGCAATATAAAACACTTCTTTGGATAAGCAATCGGCAATTAAATTATCATTAGCAATGAGGAGATTTTTCCGCTCAATCTTATCATGCTTCCTATTCACAACATTTTGGTCAACCTCAGCTTCCAACTCTTCAAAAATTTCTTTTATTTCTTTAATTTCTTTAGTTAGAGCCTTTTGAATACCCTCAAAATATTCTTTAAGTGTTTTGAAAAATGGAATGACCTCGATGAGATAACATTCCTTGGTTTGTTCAAAACCCCTTTCCCCTTCAGTGAGCCCCGTTGGTGTAATTCTCTTTTTACAAGTTTTTTCAAATTCCAAAAAAAGTTGTATAAGTGCAAAAATATTATTTTTCACTTGACTTTTTGTTGGAAGCACCCTGGGGATAAGCGTTGTAGGCGTATTTGGAGGATACATCATCAACGCTTTGATTGGTCGTGAAGTTGTGGTCTGCTCTAAGAGAGCTTCTGCTTTCATCTTGGTGAGATCCTTGGACCAAAATATCTGCTCGGGGGTCAATTGTTTCTGTGGTGTGAAAGTCGCTAAATAATTCTCTTTCAAGTAATCATGTGGTGCAATCTTAACTTTCTTTTTCACACACTCTGGGTCTTTCATTTTGTCATTCATTTTCTTCCTAGTGATTTCAGCTATCTCTAGGGTATCCTCTGAGTTGTGCACTATGGCCGGGACATGATTGGTTTTGATAATTTCATGACCATTATATAGAGCAGGCTGAACTTGCTTTGCACGGGTGAGGCATAAGGGGTTCTTGTAGCCAATAGCTACCTTATTCTGTTCATCATAATAGGGCTTTGGTTTACACAACATGTGAACTGTTTGAAGAGACTGGTCTTGTTTGTATAATTTATCCTCGACCTTTTCTTTTAAAGCTTTCATGTCCAAAAATTCTTCAAGGTATTTATTTTCTTTCTGTTTAAAATCCTTTTTCAAAGACGTAACTTCTTCTACCATTGACTTGTTATGGTTAATGGTAGAGGTAAGTTGCAGTTTTACAGAATGAAGTTCCCTTTTCAAATTTTCTTCCTTACGATTACGATCAGCGATAACTATCCTTAATTGTTCATTAATCTTTTGTTCTCTTTCTGTTAATTTAAATTTAGCCCGTCTTTCATACAGTTCTACTTGTTCCTTATATGTCGCAAGTTCAACAATCAATGAATTGTCAACTACATTGTTCTGTGTGGTCACAGAGACACATTGGGCAGACGGTTCATATATATCATTAAGTATCATCATGTATGCATCATTTGGTACAAAAGATACATTACTTTGTACAACTGGCACTGCGTTGTCCTTTACATACTGATCATATGGAATCATATTACTATCACTCGTATAATCAGTATGTGAGTCGACAACGTAGTTTGGTTATACATTGTCATGCATCTCGTGTACTTCATGATGTTTACAAACAACATCCTGATAGTGATCATTATTGTGTACCTCAGATAGAATGTCCAAATCATAAGACGGACTGGCTTCATCATAAACATGATATGCGGATAATAGATTAACCATGAACATGGTCTGTGCAGTAGGAGCCTCATCAACATCAGAATCAAAAGCATCACAGTCATCAGCTTGAAACACATTATCCACATTGAGTGCTAAGTCCTGAACTGGTTGCTCATCCACATCTTCATCAACAGCAGTGTCTTGTCCACCTGCAATAAATAACAACTTCTCTTCATCCAATGCCACCCCATTCTCCTGAGCTTGCATCAGCAACATCTTGTCTTTAAAGTATTATGAGTTCTGTGGTCGCTTGGGCTGAGTGCAGTTCCTTGCTATGTGGCCTATATCGTTGCAGTTGTAACACTTAATCTGCCTTGCTTGACCTGGATTTGCATTCCCAACTCTGTTCTGAGCTCCCCCATAACCAACTGCACCTGCACCTCGTGTATTGTTCCCATGACCTCTATTCTGTCGACCCTGAACATTCTGAACAACAACCCTGCCGTCTTGAACTGTAGCTTGGTTTCTTGTATTTGATGAAGTTCTGAGTTCATTGTTTATTTAAGGTAGGTATGTTTTGTATGATTGGGTGAGTAGGGCAAGTGTGTTGGTTAAGTTCTCAATTAAGTTATCCGTTGGAGAGAGTCTTGAGTCAAGTTGAGTGTTGTCAACAAAGTGTGGTTGAAGATGTGTGGATGGTGGAGTGATAGATAATTGTGAGTAGTACTGCTGTTGTGAAACATTAAACATCAAGGCGAGAGGATCAACAATGTGTTGAGTGAATCAATCCAACATCATTTTGTTCTCATTGGCGTGTGCCTTATGTTGCTTCAGATAAGAATACAGCTGATCATAGTTGGAGTCCCTCAAACCTCTGTTCAGTCCCTCAAAACATGTTATTAACAAACTTTGAGTTCAGTTGCATTCTGGACATGGTTATCTTGATGTTCCGCATGTCGTTGATGAGCTTGGCAAACCAGACATAATAGTCATGAATGGTTTCTCCTTTGTTCTGACGGAAGTGTTCAAAGTCATCATACAGTTGTGATTCTTAATCTTCTTTCGTTAGTTCCAAACCTTCCAAGAGCATCTTCACATTATCTAAAATGTATTTTGCTTCAGTGTAATGATTGATTAGAGTGTAGATGTATTTTGGTAACCCTTAAAGTAGGATGTTTGTTGCTCGAATGTCAGCATTATACCTATCCTTATCCTCAGGTGAAAGGTCTGAATAGACTCAAGCTCGTTCGGGACCTAGTTGTTGGGCACCTTCTGTCCCTTCAGCAATGGTGTCTCTAATAGTTCCCATCTAAAAAGGCCCTTCATCAATCGACTTTAGAATGTTCACCCCATTTTCTTTACTCCGATAATACAATCGAATACTTTGTTGCCATAACGCAAAGTCAGTCCTATCAAGCATAGGTGGTCGGGTATCAAAACTGACACATTGGATATCTTCCGAAAGATTAGCCATCTTAATTGATTGTGAAATGGTTTAAGTTGATCAAACAATGATTAGTGATTGTATGTTAAAAGTGGTGATGTTTGTTTAAGTGTTTTGTTGTTTGAGTTTGTTATGTTTGTCAAGTTTGAAGAATAGTCTAAATTCTAAACAATGTACCAAACCGCTAGATTAGTCCTCAAACCGCTACTGTCAAATCGCTACTGTCAAACCGCTATGAAGAAATTATACCAAACCGCTACCACGAAGAAAAATGGCTAGAGGTTTGTTTCCCAAAAGACCTTGAGAAAAATCTTCAAAAACCTGTAACAAACCGCTATCTATAAACCGCTACTAGTGGTGAACTGCTACTAAGTTAATCTGCCAAACCGCTACTAGAAAGAAATGGTAAACCGCTATGAAGAAGAAACACACCGATGCCAAGAAATGAAACTGGCAGAGGTTTGTTTCCCAAATCGCTATGAGAAAAAGTCTTCAAAAAACCTGTAAACCGCTACGGATCAAACCGCTATATTTAGCTGCTGAAGTTGAGAAAGTCAAATCGGTCAATCGCAAAATGAAAGTCAACAAATGCTGAATATGACCACATGAGCTGCTATGTAAAAAAATCAAGTAAAAGTGTTTTTGAAATTTTAGTCAAGAAAAATATGACAAACAATAAAAGATTTTATCAAAGTCTGTTTATCAAGAACAATGTCTTTATAAAAAGATAAATGCACTTCACTTAAGTTCTGGTAAACAAATAACTGCGTTGAATGAGGAAATTTCAAATCTAAATAAACAGCTTTCAAAGGAAAAATCAACTGTCTCCTCTCTTCTTGAAGAGAAGAAAAAGTTGGAAGTTTGATTTCAAATACGCGAAGAATCTTCTGATATGCAAATTCAACTTGAAATAAGATACGAAGGAATTAGATAAATTTTTTGGTAAAACGGGTCAACGATTCAAATGATGCACATGCTTTCACCTAAGCCAGACTCGTTTTACCACACCGAACAGAAAATGGCTTTGGGTTATCCAAATCCTTTTTATCTCAAGCAAGCTCAGCAGAAACAACAGAGTTTGTATAATGGCAAAGTGTTATTAGAAAAGCATGATCCTCCTGCTGTTCATGATTCGAAGAGACATTGCAACTATCTCAAGAGAGTCGTCTAAAAATAAACAAATATCCACTTCCTGCACAATACAAATGCAAAACAAACATATATTTGGCAGTTTTTGTCTGTTTTTGGTCATTTAAGCTCGTTTTTGAAGGTAAAAGATATGTGTAATTAAGCACTTATCACGCGTCAACATAAGATGTTGCGTGGCTTAGACCAACGAGTGTAAAAAGAGATAGAGAGTGGTTCATATTGGTTAGACAAGGTTTGGACCTCCATTTGGAAGAGATGTAAGGACCTTGGCTATTGAAGAGGCGTATACGACAAAGTATTATATCCATCCTAGAGCAGATTTTAGGTTAAGTAATCGATGGCTGAGTGTGAAGAAGGATATAGCTAGTTGCGGTAGTAAGTATTTAGCGTATTCAGAAGAGGAAGTCGAGTATCAAGGATCTTCAGGATTGTTGCTACAACCTGAGTTACCCGAGTAGAAGTGAGAAAAGATAACTAAGGATATTGTTGTCAAGTTGTGAGTCCCAAACTGAACAGATCTTTGTAGCCTGCTAAGGGTGATAGCCAACTTGTCTGAATACATATTGACTATATAGAAACACTGACTATGAATACTGATTGTATATGCGGAATCTACACAATAGTATTAAGAAGAACAATGAATAAACTAAACTTTGATTTCTATTAATTTGCTAAAGTGATTACAGATTACTAACTATGAGATATGATTATATGAGATGTATATTGAACTGATGTCTCTAACTTTGCCATGCGGGTTCCTTTTATAGATCAAGAATAAACCCTAACAGGCTTACAAAACGCATAAAAGATAATACATATATTTTCCTATAATATCTCATACATATCTCTTAAACGGTACTAACTAACTGATCAGTACTTAACACTTTGTACTGTCAGTACTAACTATAACTATCGGTACTAAGTATTATCACTAACGGTACTAAGTCAGGAATGAATAATTCCCAACAGACTCTTTGCAAGATAAACTACATGACACTATCTATGAAAATGATAAGTTGAGAGATCAATTATTTGATAAGGTTTCTGAACAAAAGGACTCCAACAAAGGTACGAGTATGAATACTCAGTTTTCAAAGCAATCAATCTTGGGAAAACCACCTTCTTCTTCTAAACCAAAACTGTATTCAGTAACCCCTTTCCTTAAATCTACGATTATTCCCAAGGTTGGTAAGTCGAATGCTTTATCAAAACCAGTCACTTCAAACTCGGCACCTTCCTCTTGAGAATCAACTGTTGTGAACAATAAAAGAGTGATTACTCCAGGAATCTTTAGGATTAATCCTTTTAAAGCTCATAGGGTAGACAACTTTGTGCCTAACAAACATGTAAAAGCAAGCGTTAGGACAAAACCGATCACTGTTTCATAACCTCATGGCATCACTACGAACGATGTAAATTCCAAAACAAATGGTTTCTCTCCTAAAGACGTTTAAAGCACTACTAGGACTAGAAGACCGCAGCCTAGGAACAATCCTAAGAGTGATAAGGTCCCTTTTAAGTCTAAGAGTAGTTGCCTCTCGAATAAGTTAGAGAAAATAGAAGAAAACCATAGGAGTTTATAGTCTTCTAACTATCCGAACCATACGTCATCTAAATGTAATAACATTAAGCTTGCAATTCGAAATGAAAAATCTTTTGATAAAGCGCTTAAGGATCTCACTGGTTTCATCCTTAGTTGTTAAAAAGAAAACCCATGTAAATCTACTATAATCATCAGTGACTACTAAGCAATACTTCTTATGCATCAAGCTACTCACAAAGGTTGGACCAAACAAATCCATATGTAGCATAAACAAAGGCTTAGTAATAGGATTCAGAACTTTGGACTTACAAGAAGCTCTGTGTTGCTTCCCTTTAAGACAAGCAACACAGGTTTGGTCATTTTCAAAACGTTTTGTAGGCAGTCCTCTTACTAGATTATCCTTGACTAGCTTATTTATGTTTTTAAAATTAGTAAATGACAAGTCTTCTGTGCCAAAGCATTGATTCATCTAATGTAGCCTTTGCAACAAGACAAGTCAAACTTTCTTTAGGAACAATGTTCTTCATATCAAAACTGTACATATTGTCTTTTCTAGGAACTTTAAGAAGTATCTGATTTTCATCAGGCAACTTAAAATTTGGAGACAAGACAAGACATTCAGTATCTGTAAAAAGGACATAGTTCTTTTTGTCACACATCTGTGAGACACTAAAAAGATTGAATTTTAACTCATTGACAAAGCATACGTCTTCAAAATTAAGATTAGCATCTTAAGAGTACCTTACCAGAAATTGCCACCATAGCACCTCTTCCAAATGCAAATAACCTCCAACAAACTCGCGTGAAATCAGAGAGATAAGCTATGTTACGCAGTCATGTGCCTTGAGCATCCCACTGTCAACAAATCCTTTAGCATGATTTGTGGATTTCCCAGCACAAAAGATAAAGAAATTAGATTTCTTTGGACCCAAGCATTACTGACTTGGATCTGCCCGGCATCAATAATAGTTATATCTGTTCAAAGTGATTGGAGCACTAATAGGTTTGATAGTGTTCCTCCAAACCCTACATGCAGAGGGCTTAATAGCATTGAATCATTGCCCTGGAAGCATTAACTATGTTCCATTTAGACCAGCAGTATTAGCATTAACTGATGTTCTATTTTGCCTAGCAGTATTAATTACTCTGGGCCTAACAGTATTAACAGGTGTTCTGTATGACCCAACAGTATTCACTATTCTAGGCCTAACAGTATTAACTGGTGTTCTGTATGACCTAGCAATATTAACTATTCTAGGCCTAACAGTATTAAAATTATGATTAAAATGCCTGTTAGTTAATACTGGGTGAGCAGTATAAACTGACTTAGCAGTACTAAGAGGTTTTAGGCCAGTTCTCAGCAAAACTCCTCTTGGAGTCATATTTTTGTGGGTTCTATGGTGTGAGGTCTTGGCATAATAGTCATTATCCACCTTGTTGTAATTGTTCCCACTTACCCCCTTTTTCTTTTAATGGTAAGTACAATTTTTTTGCATATGATTAAAGCTCCCACAAATAAAACAAGCCTTGTTATACAACACAAATTCACTACCTAGTTGATTATACTTCTGACCATTCCAATTTCTCTGATTCCCTCTAGGACTTTGTGATCTATACATTTCTGCATACCTAACTGACTTCTTACCTGGTTTTTCTATTTCAGCAGTAGTAGGAATAACAGTTTTCTTTTCAGGCTTAGTCTTAGACTCATCTTGTTCCTCATCATCTGACACCCAATCCTCAATAATTGGAGCATCATTATTCTTCCTAACTTCTTTAGGTTCTACTTCACTAACACTCTTACTAGTGTTAGACCCACAACCTTTAACAAAGCTACTTTTGACCTGTGATACTTGTTCTTTTACCAAAGACTTATCAGAATTTTCCTTAGAATTATCTGACTGATTTTCACAAACAACATTAGACTCTTTCTTGCTATTCTCAGGACCATAGCCTTTGAATTCAGGCTCTTTGAATTCATCAAGACCAGAATAAGACAGATCTAGTTTGTTAGGTCTATTATAAATTAAAGGATGAGGTGGAGGAACTGCACTATATCCAAAACCCTTTTTACTTTTGTCAGTTATCTGACTTCCTAACAACTGATCTAAGTCTTTTGAGGCCTTACCAAATTTCTCAATTTTAAAGTCAATAGCATCTTTTTCTTGCTTAACTTTTTCAAACTCTGTTTTAAGCATATTAATTTCATATTGTTTGATTCCTACTTCTCTTTTAAGGACAACAACTTCTTCACTAAAAAGAACCTCATTCTTCCTATATGTGACAAGTTGTGCCTCAACAATATCTAGTCCTCTTTTATAAGTAATTGCCTTAAATTCAGTTTGATGTTGTTTAGCAACCAAATCATCATATTGTTTCTTAAGAGTTTCATAGTTTTTCAAACAAGTTTTAGAGCAAGTTTTATCAGTGTATACCTCTGAGTCTGAAAATGCCATTAGAGCCATGTTTGTCTGAACTTGTTCTTCTGCCATGTCACTCCAATCAAAACCTACACCATCAATAGCCAACATTGCCTTTGAAGTGTCTTCATTGTTTCCTTGCTTCCTGGTGTTGTCTTGATTTCTGAACTGACCTTCCTTGCTTCTTGGTGCTCTGCACTCCCTGGCAAAGTGTCCCAACTTATGACAGTTGTAACACTCCACCTTAGATTTATCATATCCAGCAATATCATTACCATTAATGAAAATCTTCTTGCCTGTCCTCTGATAGTACTTCTTTGCTCTCACACTTAGCAAAGAGAGCTGCCACTTCAGATCCATTGCTTCCAAATCATCTTCATGAATTTGCTCTAAGTCCTGATGTAGGACATTAGAACCATTCGGATTTTCAACCATGAAAGCATACACAGTATTATCACTGACACTTGCAGTGCAAACTTGTGGACTGGCAGTATTAACACTAGGGCTAGCAGCACTAACTTGTGAACAAGCAGTGTTAGCATCATTGGTACTGCTAGAGC
Organism: Tanacetum coccineum; assembly: GCA_026074375.1. Taxonomy (NCBI): domain Eukaryota; kingdom Viridiplantae; phylum Streptophyta; class Magnoliopsida; order Asterales; family Asteraceae; genus Tanacetum; species Tanacetum coccineum. The sequence goes on from BQNB010040526.1 coordinate 15,806, forward strand.
TTGGTGCAGTCATGAAGGCCAAGTTTTGACCACCACTAGATGTACCAACAGTTTTCTTTACCTTTTGTTCAACAATTTTGAAATTGTTGTACAAATCATCTATACTCATAGTCTCAACCTCAGGCTTATTCATCCAAACAACTACATGAGTGAGTATTCCACTCAGTTGGTAAGCTGCTTAAAAATTTTAAGTTCAAATCTTCTTGGGCAATGATTACTTCCTCAAATATAAGCTACTGACTACTCTGAAGCCTATTGAAAATAGAGTCAAGAGACTCTACACTTGTTGCACTAAAATTCTGATATTGTTGCTTCAAGAAAGTTTTTTGAGTTTTCTTGGTAGCTGCATTACCTCCAAATCTTGTTTCAATGGCAGCAAACATAGATTTAGCATCTGGATACTGACTGAATGTGAGCTGATGTTCATTTGGAAGTGCCATGAGTAACAAGCTCTTGGCTTTGACATCATTCTTTTTCTTTGTCTTCTCTTCTGCAGTTGCAGGTGTAGACATCTTTGTAACTGGTATCCTATTCTGCTTAGTTGTTTGAGATATTAGGACCCATGAATCATCATTTTCTATCACTTCCCAGAGTGCATAGTCTTAGATCTGGAAATATTGCTTAATCCTTATAGCCCACATCTCATACTCCCCTAATTTGAGTATGGGAAGCTTTGCAGTAGGACCACTATTTATAGATTCAAGCTCCATGTCTTCTAGATCAAAGTATCTTCTGATATCTTCCATCTTTTGTAGAATATACTCCACCAGCTTAAAGAATCTCTTATTGTCGATTTAGGTCCTTTTCCTTTAAGTCATTCTTGTTTCCATCTTGTTTCATTCGTGTTTTGTCTTATCAACTCAAATATAACTCCCAACATGGGACTACAAGTAAAGATGCTTATACTCTGCTTAGATTCACTCAAAAGCAGATTGATGAGTATGGAAGCCATGATGGAGGTAAGAAGGATTTTTGAGTGTTGGTTTTATCACCACACAACAAATGGTCATCAGTTCACCATGTCTAACAGATATCAAGAACTGGCTAGTCCAGAGCAAATGGCTTCTGGTAAAGAATTCTCAAATCCATTAATGGCTGATAGTTTGCTAAAAACTATATGGTTCTCAACTCACCATGCTTTCTCAGTAGATATTTTGGCCTAGTCAAAGTAAACGGCTCTTGTAAACGACATCTCAAACTAAATTAAAAAAATAAAAAAAAAAAAAAAAAGATAGTTGATAGTTTACTCAAAACTATATGGTTATCAATGCACCATGTTGTTGCAATGAAGCATTGGCTATTCCAGAGCAAACAGCCTACCTGGTAAAAGAAAATATCAAATCCGTTTATGGCGTAGTATATTTGCCAAAAACTACAAAGCTAACTTAGTTGGCGTAGCTGTGTTGCTGAGATGCTGAGATGGTGACCAAAGACTGGAAGCTAAAGAATTTCAAGTTTACTAAGTAACAAAAGAGTTCAAGAAAAAGCAGATTAAAGAGGTAGCATGTGGTTGGATACATCCTCCCAGTGTTCAAGAAGCTCAAACAAAGAAACATGAAGGTTTACAGTAAACATCATGTTTAGGGAGTTTGTTGGGTTTCAAAAGTTCCTACGACTTAGTGTTGCTACTTATACAAGTTTACTACTTGGCCAATTCTACTTAGGCTCTAGATGAAGAATGCTTATAGATATAAGAAAATAGACTAAGTAAGTAGTACTATAGTTACAAATAGTTTAAGTACTGGCCATTACATTTGTTATTACTGCCAGTTATAGTTAGTGCTGTTAGTAGTAAGTTAGTACTTGCAGTTAGTACTGTTAGGATATATGCATGAGTTATTATAGGAATAGATATGCATTATCTCTTCACACGTTTTGTAAGCCCATTAAGGTTTTTCTTGGTGTATAAAAGGAACCCTACGACATTAGTTAGATATAAGTTTCATATACAAGTTTCACCAATATATAGTTAGTAATTTGTAACCTAGCAGATTAATAGTAATCAAAGTTTTGTTTTATTCATTGTTCTTCTTAGCAGTATAAGTTAGTTTCTACATAACTTATATTGTTCATAGTCATTGTTTCTCTTGTAGTTAGTTTGGATTTATCCAGATTAGCTACCACCCTTAACATGCTAGAAAGATCTATTTAGATTGGGATCAACAAGCTGCCAGGACTACCACCACCGAGGCAAGTAGAGTTTCAAATTGATTTAGTGCCAGGGGCCGCACCTATTGCGCGTGCACCATATAGATTGGCACCGTTTGAGATGAAAGAGTTGTCAGTACAATTGCAAGAGCTACTGGAGAAAGGATTTATTCATCTGAGTTCCTCACCGTGGGAAGCACCAATGTTGTTTGTGAAAAAGAAAAATGGATCTTTTAAGATGTGTATAGATTATCATGAGTTGAAGAAGTTGACTATCAAGAATCGTTATCCTCTTCCAAGAATTAATGATTTATTTGATCAGTTGCAAGGTTCTAGCATGTATTCTAAGATCGATTTGCGATCAAGATATCACCAATTACGCATTAAAGAGGAAGACATTCCAAAATATTATTACTAGTCATTTAGAACTCGGTATGGGTCATCTTTGATTCCAAGTGATGCCTTAGATTGACTTAATAACGCCCTGTTTGTTTATGGACTTGATGACCGAGTATGCAAGCCATATCATTGAAGAAGTTCATCAAAGTGTTTCATACGATGATATTTTGGTTTATTCCAAGGACGAAGAAGAGCATGGAAAGCATTTGAAGATTATTTTGGAGCTGCAGAAGAAAAAGAGATTATACGCCAATTTTTTAAAGTGTGATTTCTGGCTAGATTTAGTACAATTTATGGGTCATGTGATTGATCGTATTTGTTCATGTGATCCTAAGGAAGATCAAAGCTATTAAGAGTTGGAGCATAACACCACTATGCCAACGGGTGAGGCAATGTCTTAGATGGCTGGGTATTATATCACGGAGGTTATTAAAGAGATTTTTCTTTAACTTTAACCACTGACATGTTGATTCAAGAAAAAAAAAAAAATACGAAGTGGGAAAAGAAGAAGAAGAAGCTTTTTAAGTGTTGAAGCAGAAGTGGTGTAGTGCACCGATCTTAGCATTGCCTGAAGGAACAAAAGATTTCATGTTGTATTGTGATGCATATCTTAAGGGTTATGGAGCCGTGTTGATGCAAAGAGAGAAAGTAATAGCGTATGCTTCTAGACAATTGAAGGTCCATGAAGAGAATTACACTACTCATAATTTGGAGTTAGGAGCCATTGTTTTCGCTCTTAGATTGTTAAGGCATTAATTTTATGGGACGAAGTATGTGGTTTTCACCCATCATAAGAGCCTACGATATATCCTGAATTAGAAAGAGTTGAACTTGAGACAACGAAGGTGGATTGAGTTGTTAAGTGATTATGATTGTGAAATTCGGTATCATCCTGGAAAAGCGAATGTGGTGGCTGACGCCTTAAGTCGAAAGGGAAAGGATAAGCCATTGCGTGTTTGAGCTCTGATGATGACTGTTCACAATGATTTACCGAAGCAGATTCGTGAAGCTCAGGGAGAAGCCATGAAAAGAAAGAATGTAAAAGCAGAAAATTTAGGGAGATTGATTAAGCCGATATTTGAATGTTGCCCTGATAGAACACGTTGTTTTGGGAATCGTGTTTGGTTGCCGCGATTCGGTGAATTAAGAGAATTGGTTATGCATGAGTCACATAAGTCTAAGTATTCTATCCATCCGGGATCGGATAAGATGTATCAAGATTTGAAGTTGTTGTATTGGTGGCCGAATATGAAAGCGAATATTGCCACATATGTTAGTAAGTGTTTAACTTGTGTGAAAGTTAAGGCCGAGCAATAGAAACCATCTTGGTTCTGCAAACAAAATGAATTCCTGTTTGGAAGTGGAAAGATACTAGGATTTTATTTATGAGCGGAATGCCGAGAACGCCGAGTGGGTATGATACGATTTGGGTTATTATCGACCGACTGAGCAAATCAGCTCATTTCTTGCCTATGAAGAAAACGGATAGTATGGAGAAACTCACGCGACTGTATTTAAAGGAAATAGTATGTAGGCATGGTGTACCTGTTTCGATCATTTCGGATCAAGATAGCCATTTTACATCAAATTTCTGGAGATCGCTTCAGAAGGCGTTAGGGACAAATTTAGATATGAGTACCGCTTACCGCCCTCAAATAGATGGTCAAAGTGAAAGGACAATACAAACGCTAGAAGATATGTTGCGCTTTTGTATGATTGACTTTGGAAATAATTGGGATCGCCATTTGCCATTGATCGAGTTCTCATAGAACAATAGTTATCACGTAAGTATTAAGGTTGCACCATACGAAGCTTTGTACGAAAGAAAGTGTAGATCACCTATATGCTAGAGTGGGGTTGGGGATAGCCAACTCACCGGTTCAGAGTTGATCCGCGATACGACTAAGAAGATTGTCTAAGTTAAGAATCGTTTGTTAACTGTTCGTAGTCGCCAGAAGAGTTATGCGGATAAAAGACTTAAGCCGTTGGAATTTGAAGTTGGTGATATGGTATTGCTCAAGGTACGCGCCATGGAAGGGGGCGCAGTGCAATTTTCGGAAAGCGCAAGAAAGTTAAGTCCACGTTTACATTGGCCCATTTACGATTATAGCGAGAGTGGGTCCATGTAGCTTATACATTGGAGTTCCTGAAGACTTGAAGGTATTCATAGTACTTTTCATTTTCAAATCATTAAGCAAGTGTTAGCGAAAGGTGATGTTTGTATTCCGATGGAAACATTCAACTTGATGATAATTGTACATGATTGGTAACCGGTAAATTGTTGATACAAGGTTAAGCTGACTTAAGCAGAGTCGGATACCATATTTATAAGTTTGTTGAATCGCAGGAGAGGTCTGAATTTACTTGGGAACAGTGAGATCAGATGAGAAGAAGTAAAACCCTCATCTCTTCTCCTTTACATGTAAGGACAAAGCGAGAGAGAGTGTATGAGACTAGCTAAAGTGCCCCAGGACCACACGAAAATCCCTAAAGGTGGGGAGAATGTAACAACCCGAGTTTCAGGTCAACATTTATCCTTAGCTAAGATAGTTATTTTTAATTGCGTAAATAATTATAGTCGTTATGTTATATGTGGTCGATTAGAATTTCTATTCATAGGGTAATTTCATTCCGTGATTTAGTTTCTATTTGTTTTTAGCATTTTATGAAAGTCAAAAATTATTTTATTAGCTCCGAAGGAAATATGTAATTTTGTATATTTTTTTGTCGTTACCCTAAGTTTGTAAAAACTTGTTTAAAGTCGTGTATTTACGAGGTATTAAAACGTTTATTAAAGGTTTTAAACTATATTTAGTGAGACGGATTTAAAAATATTTATTAACGTGATGTTATCCGTGTTTAGTTGACTAAGTAACAGAAATATAACCATTTTGTATTAAACTGCAAAAGGACATTATGAGAAGGAGTGGACCTAAAATAGCCAGTGATCAAAGTTTTACTTCTTTAAATAGGGTCATATAACGCTACATTTTTTTCACTCTTTTATAAAAATTTTCATTTTCTTTGCTCCAGCCCACATCCTTGTCCGTGGTTTCAAATACAACACACCACAAATCAATGTCAAAAATTTATAACTTACATCATTTAAAATTCGATTACAAGAGCATTTTAATCCTAATTGTTCAAGACCCTCTACAAATCCCACTAAAGAAACCCCACAAATGCAATGATTTTTTTGTGAAAGTATGAATTTTTGGCAATTTCTATTGTATTTCGAGTGTATAAAGAAGTGTTTAAATAGGTGTGTGGGGGGGGAGATTGAGTTTATATAAAAGTGGTTTAGTTTAAAGGGTTGTGGTTGTTTTGTGGTTCTAAGCCGATAGTAAGCAAACAAGAGTACGTACCCCCGATAACCAAATTTGATCTTGTTCTAGCTTTGTAAGCACTTGTTTATTGTATTATGTCTTGATAAGTAGATGATAATACACGTATTGATTATAGCTAGTTGATTCAAGAGCAAAATGGGTTGAAAGTATTTCAAGTATGAATTTATGTTAGATGGTTTCTAGTACATCTATTAGGCAAGTTAAACATGCTGGAAGGTTAGATTTTGTCAAAAATGAGTTTTTATGAATTTGGGTTGACTATTGTTGACCAGAAAGTTTGACTTGGTCATAGCGAGTCGAGAAATTTGATATTCATTAATTACTTTTGAATAATATTCTCTCAACCCCTAGAATTCTGTTAGACCATGAACAAGCCTTCCCAACCTATTCCACTAAAGAAGAAAATAACAACCCTCGATGTCTCGCCAATACTAACTAACTACAATGTTTGGTACTCTGCCTAGGATTATAAAACTTCTTTTGAAGTCCTACGACATACCGCATCAAGTTTTTTTGGCGCACTGCTATGGAGAAAGTTAGGTTTTTTTGATCAAGTTTTAACCCTAGTTCTTCCGCTTGATCCTTTCAAGTGAGATTTTAATTCCATACATTAGCTTTCTCGTAGTCTATCTTTTCTTTGTGTTATATGTTTCGTAACCCATTCTCGTCAACCTCAATGGGAGACGAGAATCCTATCCGTACTCTTGGAGATTACTCCAAACCTAGCCATGAGGGCTACAGGAATACCATTGAGCTCCTCCGTAAGGAACAAGGTTGTACCTCTTTGATCCGACACCATCCGGTTGGTGCAAAATGGATGCCATATCCATGTACTATCGTCGAGGATACAAACCAACACCTCAATGATTTATTAAAACTTGTAGACTCACTTGACCTTTACGGTTCAAATCGGGAAAGAATACGCCTGCGTTTATTTTAATTTTCCCTTCGCGATCAAGCTAGCGATTGGCTTGAACGTCTTCTAGCAGGATCCATCACCACATGGGGAGATCTTACTACTCGTTTCCTTGCTTAATTCTTTCCACCGGGAAGGACCGCAAAACTTTACAATGATATCCTGATGTTTCAACAACATCAAGGAGAATCTCTCTCTGAAGCATGGACTCGTTTCAAGGATTACTACAAAAAGTCCCTCATCATGGCATCGATCTTTGGCTCCAAGTCTAATTTTTTTATGACCATGTCAATCCCGTCACAAGACGAACCATTGACAATTCGGCCGGTCGCAAGCTTTATGATAAAATTGCCAAAGAATCCTAGGCATTATTAGAGGACCTCATCCTCTATGACAACGAAAGCTGAAATGACCCAAGGGATTTCGCTAAGCTGGTCAAGGAAATCGCTTTGCCTCAAAATGTCCCGAGTCAAGATGTCCCAAATACATCTGATCGCCATCTAATCGAGCTCGAAAATCAAGTTCAACGCTTGATGGAAGCTCATCTTGCTCCAACGCAACCTACGCAAGTGAACAAAATCACTTCCTCATGTGAGATCTGTAGTGGTCCCCACGACGCTCAGTATTGCATGGAAGACCCCGATCAAGCCTTTGTTGAATATGCATCCTCATGTACCGATGAAGCGGGAGGTAACTAGTATACCTTTAAGCCTGAGCAAAACAATTTTGGTGACACCTATAATCTGTCATGGAAAAGTCACCCAAATCTTAGGTGGAGACAACCCCAAAATCCTCTAAATAATTTTTCAAACCCACCTAACCGGTTTCAACCCAACGGTTCGATCCCAAACCGATCCTTCAGCAACAATCCTCGAAGCTTTAATAATCAATCAAATCTAGAAGGATTGGTATCCAACTTTATGGCATCTCAAGATGCTAGAATGTCCAAGTTTGAAGCCGATTTCAAACAGCAACAAAGCGAGATGACCAACAAAATCGACACAGTATTAAAAGCCATCACCGATCGAATAGCAGGAGCACTACCCAGCGATACGGTTAAGAACCCGAAACTGAGTACTTCCCCAGTTTTGTCTGCTCGTTCTTACCCAAATATAGACCCGCAATGCTCAAACCATATCCACGGTTCGATCAACGCCGTCACAATCCATCCTGAGCAACAAAGCAACTTATATGATGACAGAGCAAAAGAGAATGAGGAAGAAGAAAAGGACAGCCTAAAAAATATCCATGCCAACCCTTCCACACTACCCGATCCATCAGTTCATTCATCACCAAAAAAGTCCTCAAACTTAATTCATTCTTTGAATCGCTCGGACTGGTTTCTCAATCATCCAACACCGAGTTCGTTTGCACAAAGGGGGACGATGGAGAAGTCATGTTTAGTGAGATAATTAGAAGGAATGATGACTCTCGTGAAGAAGGACCTGAAGAGGAAGGAAATACAACAACCGAAGGGGTATGAGTAGAATATTTTAATTGACTATCGTCTCATTGTGATTGAGTTTTATGGTTATTGGCATTTCATTTTTGTTCACATTTTTAGTGACAATGAAAATATATGATGATTTAATGTGCCGTATGAATTTTATGTGTATTATTTTTATGTTTTATTTTAGCGTATTTAATTAATAGGTGTTCGTGAGAGTAAAGATTAGTTTAAGAAATTTAGTTAGTGAATTTTATGGTAATAAGTAAAAAAAAATAATGATTAGAAATGATATTTATTTATATTATTGTTGAGTGACACGATTAATTCGACGAGCGAGATGAAGTTTTGGATAAAATCAATAAGGTTTTTATAAATATCAAAATTAAGGGTTTTTGTGTAAATAATAATAATAATCATAATAAATAAAAAAATATATAGGGGTGTTTGTTCGACCGGATTTAAGAGAAAAAGAAAAAAAGAAAAGCCCAATTTTAGTCCAACTACAATTCTAATTAGTAATTTCCAATCTTTTGCAACACAGAAATACAAACCCCCCTCATCTATTTTTTTAATCAATCGATACCAAGAAGCAAGAGAAAAAAATAGTTTTCTATTCAAGATCATTGTGGTGAATTAGGGTTTTAAGATCAAGAATTAAGTATGTTTTTTAAACCCTAGTGGGTTTAGTTTTCTTTAAAAACAAGTAACAATATTATGTGGAGAATAGGGTTTATATAAGAATCTTATAAAATTAGTGTTTGATCTTTAAAAACCATTTTTGGCATGATTGGTGGTGTTAAGCATGTTAATTAGGATTTAGTTTGTAAATTCGCTTTAAAAGCTGGCATATTTTGAAGCCATCTTGTACAATCATAACTCGGATCATAAAAATAGAATTATCAATTTTCTAAAGCCTAAAATTAATTCAGAGAGTCTAGTTTCCAACCCCGAAATGATTTGAGGTCGGGAAGTCTGTTAAATAATTTTCGCAAGAAAAGTGGTCGAAACAGTAAAATCGGGTCAGATTCTAGTTGTGTTTATGAGTGCAAAATCCATATCAAAACTTTGTTTTAATAAACGAAACTCCTATTGTAGTAAGTTCATGATGTTTATGAATTTCTAGAATTTTTAGAATTTTTGTATAATTTTCCCAAGTGTCTAATTGGGTCTGTTCAAGTCAAGCTATTGAGTGGTTCGACCAGATCCGAATCTGAGTACTTTGCAAAGATAATTTTTTATAAAATAGTTCCATTTAATATTATTTTTTCTAAAAAATCACAGTAGGCTACAACTCATTAAGGAGATAGGGAATGAAAGGAGAACCATCATAGGTTGTTTAGTATTTATTTGTGGTCATAAAGTGACCTACAAAAATTCAGCCAGAAATATTGTAAAAGTGATAGTTAAATACAATACAAGTCATATAGGATGAAGGTGAAAATGAATGGAGATGCACTTGAAGGATTATAAACTTAGTGTAAGTTTAGAAGTCCATCATTATTGGTTGCAATTAGCTTGGGCATTATTATCCAGATTTATTATGATCGTAAAGTGATGAAATTTTACACCTTTATTCGTTTTCTATATGATTTGTTTAAAAAAATAATAAAAAATACAAAAATATAAAAAAATGTAAGGGAGAAAAAAGGAGAGGATTGTGAGATAATCGATTTGTCTAAACTTAACCAATTTTATTATTTATGATGTTGGGAATTGAAGACTTCTGAAGTTACTACTGTTAGTTTTGGAAGATAATACTACTGGTTCAAGATTGTGCTGCTGTTGAAGTTTAAAGAAAATAGTCTAAGTTATTAGTACTGCTAGCTATAATAGTTAGTAGTTAGATTAATAGTTAGTTAGTTAGTAGCTTCAAGGTATAGAATTGGGACAAGGTGGAAACGTATGATAATGAAGAAAAACCTTGTTGATGATAACATTGTTCTTATGTTTAATTCCGTTGTGCATATATGTTATTGTCTTTGTTATCATGATCCTAGATGAGGTCTAAACAACCTCGAGCTATAAATGATCAAAGAACCTATCAGGTTATTAGGTTCTATCAGGTGGTATCAGAGCTACGAGGCTCTTGATCTAGGATCTTACAGGGTTTTTATTGGCGAATTAATGAAGGCAAAAAATGTTTATATTCTTTTTTGGTATCTAATTCGATAAAATTAGGGATTCATTACAAACCCTAAATCAGTAAAAACAGAAGGGTTGTTGAAGATGCTATATGTTTTGTTGCTGTGTATTGCTGTGAACGCATCATGATCAGGTTTGGAAGAGTTTGTTGATGAGTGTCCTGTATTAATCTCTTTCATTGTGCTTTAAATTTGATCGCAAACCCTAATTGAAAAGATCATGAATCTGTTTATAACAAAGGTTTTTGATGTTGCTGTTCATGGTAATTGTAGGATTTGTGTATATATACATGATCGTGTGTTAAAAAGGAAAAGAAGCAGCATGTTGTCGACCTTAGAGTACCCCTTCATACAAAAAGCTCAGAAGAAGGGTAAGAAAATTTTATATAGAACTGTCGACCTGAGTATCCTCCCTTAAAAAAACCGAGAAGAAGAATGGCCCAAAATTTCAATCTTACTATACAACAGTTACAAGCACTCAACAATGGAGTCAGAACTATTAAACAAATGGCGGCAGAGCAGAATCTTACAAGGGAAAATCCTCTAGCTGTGTTGCAAGACCTTCGTTACTACGAGTGGAATGGCATCATAATTCATGGTACTCCAGGATGTGTGATTAATTTAAACATGAGGGGTCCATATCCACGACCCGATGCTCAAGTCCATTACCAGTTATTCGTTTCTACTGCTAAAGAGGACGATGAAAACTTTGTACTGCTCAATGGTTTATTAGTACTGCTCCTCGTTCATATTTACTACTGCTTGTGATAAAATTAGGTTGTTAATACTGCTTGATTAAAAAGTTTGTGCTATGATTTGGACGAGTGAGAGAAACAAAGATGTTAGGCTTAGCTGTGCTTCTGACGTGGAGAACAAAAGAGGGACACATACCGTTCCTCCTAAGTTTTATTGAAACAAACGCAATGAAAAAGAAATTTGTCCCTTGGAGAAGTAGCAGACGACACAACTGAATAGAGAGAGAGAGCAGCCAATGAATAGATCAAACAAAAAGTAAGTTAATATTGCTCAAAAGAAAATAGTACTCGTTATGCTTGTTGTTTTGTTAATACTGCCAAGGTAATATTACTACTGTCAAGTGAATGAAGAATAAGCGACAGATTAGTGACACTAAAAAGTGTCACTAAAAGCTTGGGAGGAAAGAGAATCCAAATTTGTGACACATTAGCGACAACTTAGTGACACTAAAAAGTGTCACAAATGAAATGGGAGGAAGGAGTAATTGAATTTGTGACAGATTAGCAACAAATCAGCGACAGTTAAAGCGTCACTAACAGAATGGGAGGAAGGAAAATGAAGATTAGTGATAGATTCGTGATAGTTTTATAACAAAAAAGTGTTGCTAATTGGTAATTATTTAGTACTGCTTATTAAAAAGTAAGTAGTGCTCCTTTATATTTAATATTGTTCGAGCAATATTTAGTATTGCTGCCTTTAAATAGTTAGTACTGCTGTGATGGACTATTAATAATGCTCGAATATATTACAACTGTTAGCACTTACCGATATTGGAGAGAGACGAGTTTTGATTATCGGACAACACACAGAGGACGAAAGTTTTTGGATTTGGTTTACATGTTCTTAACAAATTTAAAGGCTCGTATTTATTGGATTAATTAGTTACGAAGAAGATTGTTTATAATTTATTTGACGATAAAGTGGAATTAATTGGATACGTGTTTTATCATATCTTAAAGTGGGTCTTACACTTTGAAGATAACTTGTTCGTGCTTAGAAACGATGTGAAAAAGACTTGACAAATCTAGCAAAGGTGTGTGATCTAACTTATGGTGCTCAATGCTCACATTTGATATCACTTTGGTTTGGTGTCTCATAGAAGATGAGGATAATTGTCAAGAGGTTACGATCTACTTATATTTCACAAATTTATTTATAAGTTTGGAGTCACGTGGATAGTACAAGACATAAGACACAAGTTTGAGTTGTTCTACTTCTACATCAAGTTCGTTATACTTAGTTTTCTTCATCAGTAATCATTACATAGAGCCTACAGAATTTAAAGATTCAAGAGATGGTTAACATATGGGTTTTAGGGGAAGCTTATTGTTAAAATGTTTAACCATTTACATGCGTCATTGAGGTGAAGGTTTTTACTACTGCTAGTCATTATTACTACTGCTAGTGTGAGTTTCTACTACTCAAGTTCATTTTTCTTATTGTGCTTAATGGTGGGTAATTTGAGGAGTTAGAAGGCTTGGATTAGAAGTGTGATATTGGTTTGTAGTGGTCAAGATCAAAGTTGCTTATATTCATATGTCCCCTATTGGATTATGACAAAAAGGGGAAGAAGATGTTAACAGGTACAATTGACAACTTGTAGATCCTTGGTGTGGCATGGTACAAAGGAAATCTACTTAAGGGGAAGTTTTGTTTCATTCAGGGAGATGATTACATCTCAACTTCAGGGGAAGCTTTGATTAAAGGCTTTATGATGAAGTTCGTACAAGAACATGTTTGTTTTGTCATCATCAAATAGGGGAAGATTGTTGGGAATTATAGATTTGATGAGACAAAAGAAACAAGTAATGAAACAAAAGGACTTAAACGCAAAGCTGGAATTCTTCAAAAGATGGAAGATTTTGAAGATTCTAAAAGATCTCCTTAAGAAGATAAAAGATATAAAAGATAAAGATAAAAGTTAGGAAGATATTATTTGTTTCCTAATTATATTTGTTCTTATCCTTTGTAAACCTAGATGATCTCTACTATATAAAGAGACATTAGGTCGTGTAGTTGTATATACACAGAAAAACATGTGTGTGTATCACAAGAAAAATGTAGACGTCTAGTTTGTGTGGTGTAGCCTCAAGGATCTTATGATTCCTGTTACAGTTTATTGATGTAACTGTTCTACTATTGATCAAAGTAGAATTGAGGCTTGGTGGAAATGTTTAATGATAAAACCTTGTTTGATAATATAATGTTCTTTGTTATTCCGCTGCATATTTATATTATCTATAAAACATATCATAGATGGGCTTAAACAATCTCCACAATAGTGAAGATCGTTTAAGCTCAAGTTGGATTAGAACTTATATCTAGGATAAATAATAACATTGATAACATATATGCATAGTGGAATTAAACAAAGAACAATGTTATCATCAACAAGGTTTTTCTTCATTATCATTCACTCCAAGCCTGTAAAAGCCAAACTTATCAAAACATCAACATACAAAAGTAGTCAATGCTGAAGAACAACACAAAACTATGCAATGTTGTATAAGTCAAGATTTAATGATATTACTTTATTGTCAATAACATACGAAAGAACAACAGAAAACACAATAGAATAACAACATCATCCATTTAAAGTTTCTTCATAGCTTCAACAAATTCCCTTTTTACAAAGGTACGCCATCTGAGTATTTCGTGTGATGTGCAGACATTATTTTTTGGTGCATCCTCATCTGTGCGATGTTCAACTCCCTGTAAAAAGTAAATAGCTTTTTCATGCACGCATGACCCTTTTTAACTTTTAACTCGTCAATAATTCCCCGCCTCTTTTTCAAACTTTTATCAACATCTTTCACAACATCCAACAATTTTCGTGCTATTTGATTGTCGTTCGCAACCTTTCCTTTCCATTCGCAGACAACCCCCATAAACATAAGTTTTGGATTTATGTGGCTTTGGTTCTAGTTCTTGTAGATGACCAACCCATTTTGAACCTTCAAGGGGATCCTTTTTTAAAGTTTCTATGCGTATTACGCTTCTGTTTTTTTTTGGAAGATGAAACCCGTTTCTAAACATTCAAGATCCATTTTTGAGTTTCTATGCTTTTTGTTTTTTTATGCGTATTCAATGTTTTGGTTTTGGTAGATGAATCCTTGTGATCTAGCGTGTTATTTATATAAGAGTTTGGTGTTAAGGCTATGATTTTTCATAATCGTGAACGGTCATATCCGTTTAATTATTCAACAGTAAAATGAAAGTTTCAAAGTTTCATTTTTCCCAAAACTTATTTTTTTTATTGCATACTGATCCTTGAACTTAGTATTCCCTACTGTATACTTTCCAAAGCCAATTCTATCAGAATTAAATGCCACGTATCAGCCAGGTTTAGAAACAGCTCAGATGCATTGCAGACTCATTATTACAGTACACGTATTGCATTTGGACCGTCAATTGCATTAAATTTCCTTTCACGACTACACAAAAGGCTATAAACACCCCCAAATAGAGACCGGTTATGTAAAACCCTATTCCTATGATCAAAAACTAGGGGGAATGGAACGAACTGGGATTGGTTTTGTTGAAAAAACAGGTTTTTATAATACAAAACGCATAAAAACTAGTTATGCGGATGAAAACCAGTCTTTTAACACAATTAAAGACATCGGTGTGTAAGTAACAACATGTCTCTTTGTATTTATGTTATAGACACTGTTTTTTAAGATACAACCGGGTTGATTACTCTTTATTTTTGAACTTATCATCCGGCTAAACGACTCCCTACCCCTTTTCACATAAACCTAAATTCCGAAATGGATGAGTCACAATAATTCTATACAACACTATAAATGCTCTTAACATAAGCATAGCCATCACAATTTCGCAAATGCAAAAAAGAAAAAAAGAAATCACAATAAAATCACAATTGCCAAAATAAAGTAATTTGCTAAAACTTTCATGTTTTCATAGCTATTTGATGATCTGTACATTTTGTACATTCATCTACCGTATATTTGAAGTACATTTTATATGCGTTAATTATAATACTCGTTTGATACTAATTTAACATAGGTTGTATTCATATTTTCCTCAGTTTGCAACTAATTTTTGGAATATATACTCTAGTACTACAGTTGACATCTTCCCAGACCCAGTGGGAGGGACAAAGACAAGCCATAATCAAAATGACCAGTACACCTTATTATACTATTAAAAAAGTTTTTTTCATTCATAATCTCCACTCACGAACAACTCTTACCAACCAAGCTTGTTACGATGTTCTTTCATAAATGAATCCGACCCATTTTTACCGTCCAACATATACAAAACACAGCCCCCCCCCCCCCCCCCCCGTAATCTCTTCAGACTCAAAACCATTCACCGCATTCCCAACAAAGCTCATTCCACCCCCGCTTCCCCCCACCAAATCCTCATTTCTAACCAGCAAATGGCGGACCGAATATCTACAGGTATATGTGATTTTTTAAATCTTGTATTTACAATACTTTTAAAAATTAGGGTTTTTGTTTGTCAATATTGTGTTTTTGGATGGGATTGGTATAGAAGGTTTTTTGTTCAACTATGCAATTGTAGCTATTGGGCAAGGGGTTGAAGTACAACAAACCCAATTACAGCTATGTGCGGAAGTAATTGATTGGTTAGGAAGGGTGAGATCGTCGTGTCTATGAGTCTTCTGGCGAAGCTTACTTTGACGAAGCTGTTATATTTTATGATGATAGAAAGAAGCACATTTCTTGTTTTTCTCCTAATTATTTTTGTAAGTTTATTTAACCCCTATTTTTTGACCTATTAGTCTTTAATTAAATTCTTCAAGATTATGAATCATGGTTTAAATATTCTCTGATGTGAGCCTGAGTTTAAATTATTTTGAATTTTGGATTTCAGCAACTTGAGAGTTTTAGGCAGCGGCGGTGTAACGGCAGGGATTCCGGCATGGGAGGTCAACCTAGAATGCTACACTCTTATTTCAAGTTTTTGTGTGATATAAAGGAGGCTATTGGTTTTGTGTCTTCTTTGTTTTGATTACTATGTACTATTTCATTGTGTATGCGATTTGGTTTGTTAAGGGTGTTCCTAATTATATTATTCTATAAACCTTTTATCCACAGAAATGAGTCATGATCATTTAAGTCCATGTACAATGTTGGCAACACACAAAACTACACCGGTTGCGAGTGGATCATCAAGAGTAAGTGGCAACAATTTAAATACATAAAAATTGATTTCGATAAACTTTAGTTTAATTTGTGTGTTTGGCATGTGACAGGTGTTGTCGCCGTTGTTAGTGAATGGTGGTTTTTTTGGTTGGCAGTGGATGTGGAAAAAGGCAAAGGCCTAAGTTACAAGTTTGTGGTTGGGTAATATGTGTATCATAAATTTTAAATTTATTTTCTAATTTTGAATTAAAGGTTTTTTGTGTGTATGATTCAATTATTTTTACTGGCAATTTTACGGGAGTTGTATTATTAATTATGATGTTTGATTGGTCTATTTTAATTAACCCTCCATTTAAATTGTGTTTTGGAATACTAATATTGTGAAGATCTGGATTGTAATTTTTTGTTTTATGCTTTTAGCATGAGTGCAAGCAATAGGTGAATAAGCCGCGTAGTTATCTGATTGAAAAAAGGTAAAAATTAGGTTGAATCTCAAATTTCATAAATATTTTTTTTCTTGTCTAAATCTATTTAAAACCTTTTAAGCACTTATTTTCCATTTTTTTATAAATGGAAGTAGTGATATGGAATTTTTGACAACAAGATATTGGGAAGGAGTCTGATAGTATTAAAGAAGCATCATAGACGTCCTAGCTCAAGTAAACTATGATGATATTTTTGCTTGTAAAAAAAAAACAAAATGTCCTTATGAGTATGATAAGCCAAAGATCACAGAAAATATGGTAATTGCAGTCCAGTTTGTTGGAGAAGGAGAACATGTTCGTCCTCAACTTTGTTGACCCTGCCATAAACAGGTAATGTTTTCCTAAGATTGTGTTATAGTTGTGTGTAGATGGCAAAGATATCACAGTGTTGACGGTAGTATGTCTCGCAAAAAAACGGGTTAATAGGATATATGGGTCAAACTAAAACTCTCATCGTCTATTTTTTGTGTTAAAACATTTGAATTATTTAAAGAGGTGATTGGGTCGATTTAAGGGATGTTTGGGCTGCTGAAAATCGTAGTTTCAATGTTTAGTAATAACTAAATTTAATAAGTTATATCAGTTTTGGTCGACTTTGACCCGTTCGACCTATTTCCTTTAAGCTATAGTTGGGTTATATCGCCTACACTGAAATGAAGGTTTTATTGAGTATATTTGTTTTGTTGATGGATTTCGTTTAGTTTTAGTATCCTAACTAAATTTAAATGCTTATCGGGAGTTGCTTTGAAGTATCTTCACAACAACGACCATATGAAGATATCCTGTCCGAGAACATAAATAAGGGGTTAACATAGGAAGCGATGAAAATAAGGTATCATGGATTTTTTTTGTTAGTTCCATGATACTCAATTCCCTAACAAGCATTGTTCTCATTCAGAACTTTACTGATAAGTTGACTTTACATCGATAGATATGGGCCGTAACGACACACTTACCAGCTCCGCAAAGCCTAAGAAACAATCGAGGTGTTGATATTAATGCGGAGAGCTCAAGAGATTTTAGGTTTTTCACACAACCGGTACCCTAACTTAAATCATGTTACTGCTTATTATTATAAAAAGTTTAGTGATGCAAAAAAAATAGAGTGTAATGTGAACGGAAGGAGTTGTGTTTAAAGACGCAAATGGGGCTTAACACGAGGCGTTTATATCTAAGAGGAATGGAAGTGATCTTATCATAATATGTGGAGTTATTGGCAGCCCACAACTACTATTAGTATGCGAGATATACCAAAAGTTGATCTCGAGAAAGTAACCGTTACCAGTGGTATAACCTAACCAATTGGTGGAAAAAAATTATGCCAGGTAATCCCCCCCCCCCCCAAAGACACCACCACACCACAGCCATGATAATAGGTCCCCCGGGGTGGGGGGGGCCCCCCCCCCCCCCCCCCCCCCCCCCCCCCCCCCCCCCCCCCCCCCATGAGTGCGATTTATGTTCCATCTGAAAATCAGGTCAATTACAACCTCTCATTATGTTTCAAGATTCGTAAGCCTATAATATATTCCCAACTACAAATGACACGTAATTTATTCGAAAAACAAATACACCCATTTGATATTCGGATAAGATATAGATGTTGATTTCAAGGAATGTTTTTTTGCCGGTTGAACTTCAATACTTACAGGAGCATGTAGAAATTGGTGCCAGCATATGCACTTGTTTTTAGCTAACCAAATACGGTACTTTTTATATCAAAAAATGTTTATTTTTAGCTCAAACTCTTATGCTTATCGTGTACTATTTTTAAAAATATTAACACGATAAGCATAAGAGTTTGACAGCTAAAAATAAATATTTTTTTGGATATAAAAAGGACCGCCATTTGGATTAGCTAAAAATAATGTGCAATATGCAAGGCAATCAATTTCTCCTGCTCGTGTAAGTATTGAAGTTCAACCGACAAAAAAACATTCCTTGAAATCAACATATATATCTTAACCGAATATCAAATGGAAGTATTATGTTTTTCTATAAATTACGTGTATCTGTAGTTGAGAATATATTATAGGCTACGAATCTTGAAACATAATGAAAGGTTGTAATTGACCTGATTTTCAGATGGAACATAAACCGCACTCATGGGATTACCTTGCATATTTTTTTTCCAACCAATTGGTTATCGTGCACCACTGGAACGGTTACTTTCTCGAGATCAACTTTTAGTCCTATCCCACCTAGCAATAGTAGTTGTGGGCTGCCAATAACTCCACATATTATGATAAGATCACTTCCATTCCTCTTAGATATAAACGCCTCGTGTTAAGCCTCATTTGCGTCTTTAAACACAACTCCTTCCGTTCACCTTACACTCTATTTTTTCTTGCATCACTAAACTTTTTATAATAATAAGCAGTAACATGATTTAAGTTACCGGTTGTGTGAAAAACAATCTCTTGAGCTTTAGCATAAATCAACACCTCGATGTTCTTAGGTTTTGCGGATGCTGGTAGTGTGTCGACGGCCATATCGATCGATGTAAAGTCAACTTATCAGTAAAGTTCTGAATGAGAACAATGCTTGTTAGGGAATTGAGTATCATGGAACTAACAAAAAAAATCCATGATACCTTATTTTCATCGCTTCCTATGTTAACCCCTTATTTATGTTCTCGGATATATATCTTCATATGTCTTTGTTGTGAAGAATACTTCAAAGCATCTCCCGAAAAGCATTTAAATTTAGTTTAGGATACAAAAACCTAAACGAATCCATCAATAAACAAATATACTCAATATAACCTTCATTTTCATGGTAGGCGATATAACCCAACTATCGCTTAGAAGGAAATAGTCGAACGGGTCAAAGTCCGACCGAAACTTGATAAAACTTTATTAAATTTATTTATATCAAATGTTGAAACTAAATTTTCAGTAAGCCCCAAACATCCCTTAAATCGAACCAATCACCTCTTTAAATAAGGGGGGTTAAATGTTTTAACACAAAAAATAAACGATGAGAGTTTTAGTTCAACCCATATCCTCTAAACCCGTTTAGCATGCCCTACCTACGCAACATGTGATATCTTTGCCATCTACACACAACTATAACACAATCTTAGGAAAACATTACCTATTTATGGCAGGGTCAACAAAGTTGAGGACGAACAGGTTCTCCTTCTCTAACAAACTGGACTGCAATTACCATATTTTCTGTGATCTTTGGCTTATCATACTCATAAGGACATTTTGCAGCGAAATACATCATATTATTACTTGATCTAGACTCTATGTGCTTTCTTTGAATCTCTCAGCTCCTTCCCAATACTGTTATCAAACATTCATATCCTACATCATTTATAAAAAAAGGAAAAAAGTGCTTAAAAGGTATAAATATATTAATACAAGAAAAAAACATTTACTGATAGATATGAGCTCAACTATATTACCTTTTTAAAATCAGAAACAACCGCGTCCTATTCCCTATTGCTTGCACCATGCCTAAAAGCATAAAACAAAATTACAATCCAAGCTCTTCACAATATATGTATTCCAAAACACAATTAAATGGAGGGTAAAAAAGACCAATCAACATCATAACTTAATAATACAACTCCCGCAAATGCAGTAAAAAAATTGAATTCATACAACACAAAAAACCTTTAATCAAAAATAGAAAAAATTTAAAATTTATGAATACACATACTTACCAACCAAACTTGTAACTTAGGCCTTTGCCTTTTTTCCACAATCCACTACCAACCCAAAAACCACCACTTCACTAACAACCGGCGCAACACCTGTCACACGCCCAAACAAAAAAAAACCAAAGTTTATAGAAATCACATATATGTATTAAATTGTTGCCACTCTTACTCTTGATGAACCACGCACCCGTGAATTTTAGATGTTTTTCGCCAACACATTGTTCTATGACTTAAATGATCATGACTCATTTCGGTGATAAAAGGTTTATAGAACTAATATAATTAGAACACCCTTAACAAACCAAACTCAAACAAAATGCAAGAGAACAACGGAATAAAACAAAGAAGCCACAAAACAATAGCCTTTATAACCCAAAAAAACCTTGAAATAAGAGTGTAGCATCTAGGTTGACCTGCCGGAATCCCTGCTACACCGCCGCTGCCAAACTCTCAAAGTTGCTGAAATCCAAAATCAAAATATAAAACTCAGACCTCTCAAAGAATATTAAACCATGAATTCATAATCTTGAAGAATATAATTAAAGACAAATAGGACAAAAAATAGGGGTTAATAAACTTACAAAATCAATTAGGAGAAAACCAAGAATGAGCTCTTCCCTCCATCCTAAAATCTAAAAAAAAAAAAAAAAAAAAAAAAAAAAAAAAAAAAAAAAAAAAAAAAAAAAAAAAAAAAAAAAAACAGCTTCGGTCAAGTAAGCTTCGCCAGAAGACTCAAAGACACGACGATTCTCACCCTTCCTAACCAATCCATTACTTTCCGCCATAGCTGTAATTGGGTTTGTTGTACTCAACCCCCTGCCATAGCTACAATTGCATGTGAACAAAAACCCATCTTACAATCCCATCAAAAAACACAAATTGACAACAAAAAACCCTAATTTTTTAAAAGTAATTGTAAATAACAAGATTTAAAAATCACAAATACCTGTAGATATTCGTCCGCCATTTGCTGTTTTTTTTTTTTTTTTTTATTATAGTATAGGAAATGAGGATATCTGGTGTGGAAGCGGTGGAATGAAGCTTTGTTGGGAAGCCGGTGAATGTTTTGAGTATAGAAGAGGAAACGGGGGGGGGGGGGGGGGGGCTGTGTTGTTATATGTTGGACGGTAAAAATGCGGTGGATACAATTATGAAAGAACACGTACCCAAGCTGGTTGGTAAGAGTTGTTGTGAGTGAGAGATTATGAATAAAAAACTTTTTTTAATAGTATAATAATGTGTACTGGTCATTTTGTGTCTGGGAAAATGTCAACTTTTAGTATAGAGTATAATTCCAAAAATTAGTTGCAAATTGAGGAAAATATGAATACAACCTATGTTAAATTAGTATCGAACGAGTACTATAATTAACGCATATGAAATGTACTTCAAATATACGGTAGATGAATGTACAAAATGATACATCATCCAAATAGCACGAACATAACGTTTTTAGCAAATTCACTTTATATGGTAATTGTATTTTATTGTGATTTCTTTATTACAATTTTTCATTTGCGAAATGCGTTGGCTATGCTTATGTTTAAGATCGTTATAGTGAATTAAAATAATTATTTGCTCATTATTTCTGGAATTTAGGTGTGAAAAGGGTGTAGAGTCGTTTAGGGATGGAAGTTCAAAATAGAGAGTAATCAACACAGGTTGAAAACTATAAAAAATAGGTTTTACTATACCATAAATACAAAGAGACATAATGTTTACTTACACACAAGTCTTTAATTGTGTAAAAGACTGGGTTTTCACCACAAAATCCGTTTTTTATGCTTTTGTATTATAAAAATCCTTTTTTACAACAAAACCCAATCACAATCCGTATCCAATTCCCCTAGTTTTTGATCATAGAAAAGGTTTTACATAATCCGGTCTCTATTGGGGGGTGGTTTATAGCCCTTTTGTGTAGTCGTGAAAGAAATTTAATTCCCAATGCAAGTTAACGGTCCCAAATGCAATACGAGTACTGTAAAAAATGAGATTTGCCAATGCATCGACTGTTTTCTAACCTGCTTGATACCTGGCATTTAATTTGTAGAATTGGCTGGAAAATATACATGTAGGAAATACAAGTTCCAGGATCAAGTATGCAATAATAAAAATAATTTAGGGACAAATGAAACATTGAAACACTTCATATTTACTGTTAATAATTAAACGACATACCGTTGTTCCACGATTATGAAACATCATAGGCCCAAAACACAAACCTTATATAAATAAACACTCGAGATCACAAGGATTCATCTACCAAAACAAACTGAAACGCAAAAGCATAGAAAACTCCAAAAATGGATCTTGAATGTTTTAGAAACGTTCTCTACCAAAACAAACAAGAAGCGTAAACGCATAGAAACTTAAAAAAATGATCTTGAAGGTTCACAAATGGGTGGTCATCTACAAGAACTAGAACAAGCCACAAAATCCAAAACTTATGCTCTTATGTGGGTTGTGCAAAATGGAAAGGAAGTTGCAACGACAATTCAAATAGTAAACGAAACTTGTTTGGATGTTATAAAGAGTTGACAAAGTTTGAAAAGAGGCGGGGAAATAATTGACGAGTTAAAGGTTAAAAAGTGGATATGCGTGTGCATGTACAGCTATTACTTTTTTATAACAGGGAAGTTGAACATCGCGAGATGGAAATGCGCCAACAATTAATGCTACACATCAACGAAACTCAGATGCGTACCTTTAAAAAAAGGGAATTTGTTGAAGCCATGAAGAAACTTTAAATGGATGATGTTGTTATTCTATTGTGTTAATAGTTTGGTTCCTTTTCATATGTTTATTCACAAAACGTAATATCATTAAATCTTGACTTTATACACCATTCAATTTTGGTTGTTCTACCAGCATTGACTACTTTTGATATGTTGATGTTTATGAATAATTTTGGCTTTTACAGTCAATTTAGGTAGTTTCCATTATCCTTCCTCTACTTGATCAAGTTGGGTAGTTTGTGGAGTTTGAAATAACTCCTTAGATCGTTTAAGACTCGAGAATGATTAGTTCTCATCTAGGATAATGATAACACAGATTGAATATTTGCACAGCGGAATTAATAAGAAAAGAATCAATGTTATCACAAGATTTTCTTTTATTCAACACATCCCTAAATACTATTTGAACAACATAGATCGGTTACAATTCTACTTTGATCAATAGTAGAACAGTTACACTCTAACAGGATCAATGAAACATTGACCTTAGGGCTACACCACATAAACTAGACGTCTACATCTTCCTGGATACACACAGACATGTTTTTATTTTTAATGTATATACGACTCTCATATGATGTGCACACCAAACTACACGACCTAATGATCTCTTTATATAGTAGAGATCATCTAGGTTTACAAAGGATAAGAACAAATATAATTAGGAAACAAATAATATCTTCCTAACTTTTATCTTTATCTTCTATATCTTTTATCTTCTTAAGGAGATCTTTTAGAATCTTCAAAATCTTCCATCTTTTGAAGAATTCCAGCTTTGCATTTAAGTCCTTCTTGTTTCATTCTTTTATTTATTTTTTCTTATCAAATCAATAATTCCCAACAATCTTCCCCTATTTGATGTGACAAAAAACAAACAAAGTCGTGTCAAACTTCATCATAAATCCAAAGATTCCCGTGAAGTTGAGATGTAATCATTCATGAATGAAACAAAACATCCCCTTAAGTAGATTTCCTTTGTACCATGCCACACCAAGGATCTATAAGTTGCCAATTGTACTTGTTAACATCTTCTTCCCCTTTTTGTTCATAATTCAATTAGGGGGACTGTGAATATAAGCACTTTGAATCTTGACCACTACAAACCAATATCACACTTCTAATCCAAGCCTTCTATCTCCTCAAATTACCCACCATTAAGCACAATAAGAAAAATGAACTTGAGTAGTAGAAACTCACACTAGCAGTAGTAATAATGACTAGCAGTAGTAAAAACCTTCACCTCAATGTTACATGTAAATGGTTAAACATTTTAACAATAAGCTTCCCCTGAAACCCATATGTTAACCATTTCTTGAATCTTCAATTCTGTAGGCTCTATGTAATGATCACTGATGAAGAAAACTAAGTATAACGAACTTGATGTAGAAGTAGAATAACCCAAACTTGTGTCTTATATCTTGTACTATCCACGTGACTTTGAACTTATAAATAAATCTGTGAAATATAAGTAGATCGCAACCTCTTGACAAAAATCCTCATCTTTTATGAGACACCAGACCAAAGTGATAGCAAATGTGAGCTTTGAGCACCATAAGAAAAATCACACACCTTTGCTAGATTTTGACAAGTCTTCGTCACACCGTTATAAGCACGAACAAGTTACCTCCAAATGTTGTAAGCCATTTGAGATATGATAAGAACACAAACATGTGAAACCCCACTTCAACTCCAAATAAGTGATAAACAATCTTCTTCGTAACCAATTAATCCAATAAATCCCAAAAATAATAGCCATAAACCGTTTAAGAACATTTAAACCAAATCCAAAAAACTTTCTTCTTGTGTGTGTTGTACGATAAACCAAC
The DNA here is from genome assembly GCA_026074375.1 of Tanacetum coccineum. Taxonomy (NCBI): domain Eukaryota; kingdom Viridiplantae; phylum Streptophyta; class Magnoliopsida; order Asterales; family Asteraceae; genus Tanacetum; species Tanacetum coccineum. Next base: position 40,811 of record BQNB010040526.1, read on the forward strand.
CGATAATCAAAACTCGTCTCTGTCCAATATCGGTAAGTGCTAACAGTTGTAATATATTCGAGCAGTATTAACATTCCATCGCAACAGTACTAACTATTTAAAAGAGCAATATTAAATATTGCTCGAACAGTATTAAAAATAAAGGAGCAGTACTAACTTTTTAATAAGTAGTATAAGTAATTACCAATTAGCAACACTTTTTCTGTCACAAAACTGTCACGAATCTGTCACTAATGTGCATTCTCCTTCCTCCCATAGTATTTAGCGACACTTTATCTGTCACTAAACTGTCGCTAATTCGTCACTAATTTGTATACTCCTTCCTCCTTAGCTTTTAGTGACACTTTTTAGTGTCACTAATCTGTCACTAAAGTGTCACTAATCTAACAGTAGTAACAAATAAGCTGGCAGTACTAATATTGTATTGGCAATATTAACTTATATTTGAACCCAAGCAACAGTAACTCATGGAAGCAGTATTAAAATATCTTTGGACTAGCAGTACTAAGTTTCTATTAAACATTACCAGTCCGTTCCAAACCATTACTCTCGTCTCTATTCTTGTGTTAAAAACTAGCAGTCCACATCCAAACACATACACCAATATATGAGCAGCCTTAATCATGTATGCTTACAACAGATCCAAAACATGAGCAGTATAAACAACAACAGATCCATGAGTACTAAATTCTGTAAATCAAAACCACTTACCAGAAACTCTACAAATGAATTTGTTGAGCAGGCCCAAACGCAATCATCAAAGACCCTAATAGCAGTACTAGCATATAAACCCTACATATTAGGGTTTTCATAACCGATCACATCACAAACTGCTATTTTACCTGTCAACCAAGAAATCACATATCAAGAGAGATCCATATACCACGATCATAAAGCTGCCTGCTGCTTCTTTAAAGCTTGTTGTATAAACCTCAAACCATTAACCTGCTGCTATCAGAAACAAGACCATAGTGTCTATTCTTTAACCTTCTGGATGTTGTGACTTTAACAGCAAAAACCATAGACTTTATACTCTGTTTTCCGTATTAAGGTTTGATGACAAACCCTAGTTTTTCAGAATTCACCAAATTATTGAAAAACAGAAAATAATGCATGAACAAAACCTTGTACCAAACCCTAGATCAAGAGCCCTGTGGCTCTGATACCACCTGATAACAATTGTAAAGATCGTTTAAGCTCAAGTTGGATTAGAACTTATATCTAGGATAAGTAATAACATTGATAACATATATGCATAACGGAATTAAACAAAGAACAATGTTATCATCAACAAGGTTTTCATCATTATCTTTACTATAACAATTACTTCAAGCCCCAATTCTACTTTTATCAATAGTAGAACAGTTACACTCTAACAGGATCAATGAAACACTGACCTTGGGGCTACACCACATAAACTAGACGTCTACATCTTCCTAGATACACGTTTTTCTTTTTAGTGTATATACGACTCTCATATGATGTGCACACCAAACTACACGACCTAATGATCTCTTTATATAATAGAGATCATCTAGGTTTACAAAGGATAAGAACAAAGAATATATTTTAAACATTAAGCTTTATCTTTATCTTCTTAAGGAGATCTTCTGAAATCTTCAAAATCTTCCATCTTTTGAAGAATTCTTCTTTTGAATTTTAAGTCCTTTTGTTTCATTCTTTTATTTATTTTGTCTCATCAAATCAAGAATCCCAACAATCTTCCCCTATTTGACGATGACAAAACAAACAAAGTCGTGTACGAACTTCATCATAAAGCCAATGCTTCCCCTGAAGTTGAGATGTGATCATCTCCTTAAATGAAACAAAAACTTCCCCTTTCCTTTATAACCTGCCATGTCACCACACATAATAAGCTGCAAATCATATCTCTGTAATCTTATTCCCCTTTTTGTCATAATCGAATAGGGGTATTCTAAAGATATGCAACTTGGATCATAACAGCTACAAATCATATACCACACTACCAATCCAGCCTTCCAATACTCAAATTGCCCACCATTAGGCACAATAAGAAAAATGAATCTGACTAGTAGAAATTTAAACTAGTAGTAGTAATAAAGATCAACAGTAGTAACGAAACACTTCCCCTCAAGTGGTGCATGAACATAACCTGATGGTTAAACATTTTTGACAATAAGCTTCCCCTGAAACCCATATGTTAACAATCTCTTGAATCTTCAATTCTGTAGGCTCTATGTAATGATTACTGATGAAGAACTAAATATAACAAACTTGATGTAGAAGTAGAATAACCCAAACTCGTGTCTTATATCTTGTACTATCCACGTGACTCCAAACTTATAAATAAATTTGTGAAATATAAGTAGATTGCAACCTCTTGACAATTATGCTCATCTTATAAGAGACACCAGACCAAAGTGATAGCAAATGTGAGCATTGAGCACCATAAGAAAAATCACACACCTTTGCTAGATTTTGACAAGTCTTCGTCACATCGTTTCTAAGCACGAACAAGTTACCTCTAAACGTAGTAAGCCATTTGAGATATGATAAGAACACGCATCCGAAAAACTCCACTTCAACTTCAAATAGGTGATAAATAACCATCTTCGTAATTAATGCTTCAAATAAATACGAGCCTTTAAAGTTTTAAGAACATTTAAACCAAAAAAATTCAAACAGTAAACACCCAACAAACTTGTGCTTTTGTTATGTCCAACATCCCAAAGTGTGTGTTATCCGATATCTGCTAAAGCTAGCAGTACAAATAATAAACCAGCAGTACAAACTTTCAACAAGCAATACTAACCTTTAACTGGCAGTATAAACTTTAACTGGCAGTATAAACTTTTTCAGCCCAATACTAGCAGTACTAAAAATCAAGTAGCAGTATTAATGTTACCTTAGCAGCACAAACTCATACTTGGCAGCATTAACATGTAATAACATCATAAAATCTTAACGAGCAGTATCAACAAACTCCTTTGGCAGTAGTAATCTTCAATGGAAGCACTAAGTATAAAGTTACCCGTTTCTTATCAACAGAAACACATACAAGCACAAACAATATACCTTTGTTGTTTCTGTTTCAGGTTCTTTACTTAAAAAGAAACCGTCAAAAGATTACTTTTCTTCTTCTTTACACAGTTCCAAGTAAAAAAAAACAATACAAGCTGCCTTGTTTATTTCCAACAAACCAAAAACCAACAGACCTTGTTTGTCTGTAAACCGAACACAAAGAATCCTTCAATGCTTCAATAATCACTTATATCAGAAACCCTTAATTGATCCATGAAAGCATATCTTAAAAAATCTAAGCAACACAAACACTTTCATTTGTCCCACAGTGGTAGTAACCAAATCGAGTAGTATAAACTTTTTAAAGGAAACAAAGGAAACAATACTAGAAATTACCACTGTTTGTTGTTAGCAACACTTTATCTGTTACAAAACTGTCGCTAATCCGTCACTAATGTGCATTCTCCTTCCTCCCATAGCTATTAGCGACACTTTATCTGTCACTAAATTGTCAATAATGCGTCGCTAATCAGGTTCTCCTTCCTCCCATACTATTTGTGACACTTTTTTCTGTTGCTAAACTATCGCTAATGTGTCACAAATTTGGATTTTCCTTCCTCCCAGGCTTTTAGTGACGCTTTAAGTGTCACTAATCCATTGCTAATCTGTCACAAATTCAAGCAGTACTAATATTTTATTTTGACAATCGTGGTAGTATTAACTTCGAATTTAGTACTATTGGTAGCACTAATATAGAATGAGCAGCACTAAGCATAACCAAAGACCACAAACAGATTAATCATTATATCCATAACTTACTAAACTCAACTGCATCCTCTATTCCAAAAACACAACTTGAAACACAACAGCAATCTCGAACCTTAAGCTTAAAACTTGCTGTCATAAAACAAGTACCCATGTGCTGCTTCTTTTCAATGAACGACAAACCAGAAAAAAAAACTTGATTGCAAACCTGTATGACTTAATGTCGAACCTTTGCTTTCAATCAATAAGAACCTTTGACACCATCTTCAAAGTTACCGATTTATCGATTTAGGGTTTCGCTGAAAAACCCTAACTCCACTGAATTAGATACAGAAAAAGAACATATACATAAAATTCTTTTTACCAAAAATTAGAAACTTAAAAAACCTTGTTGATCCCAGATAAGCATTATGTATGTAATGCTGCCAGTACATTGTTAGTACTGCCAGTATAGTTAGTACTGTTAGTTAATATTTAGTGTTGTTAGTCTTATATAGTTAGTACTGCTATTATGATATGCATGAGTTAAATTAGGAATAGATATGCATTATCATTATACATGTTTTGTAAGCCCATTAGGGTTTCCTTAGTGTATAAAAAGAACCCTACGGCATAGTTAGAAAAGCACTTCAATTACAAATCTCATAGTTAGTTATTTAGTAACCTAGGCAGAATATTATCAATCAATATTTCAAAGTTTAGTATTCGTTGTTCTTCTTAGTATTACAAGCTAGTTTCCGCATAATTTGTAGTATTCACAATCATAGTTTCTCTTTTAGTTAGTTTGGATTTATCCAGGTTAACTAAGCTTTAACAAGCTAAAAAGATTTGTTCATTGGGATCAATAAGTGGTATCAGAGCTTGTTGAGAAACTCTTAATAAGAAGAACACTAGATCTACACAAGATCTCATTGTTAAAGAGAAGATATGGAATCACAGTCAGATTCTACCCAAACAGTCTCTTCACTAAAGCTTCCTATGCTTAAAACACGAGACTATGATCTCTGGAGCATGAGGATAGAGCAATATCTTACTCACACAGATTATGTTCTTTGGGAAGTTATTATTAATGGTGATGCACCTACTGTTGCATCAGCTAGTATTGAAGGTCCTATTCCTCCCAAGACTGCTGAACAAAAGATAGCAAGAAAGAATGAATTAAAAGCAAAGAGCACTCTATTGTTGATGAGCACCTATTGAAGTTTCATGGAATCAAGGATGCAAAGAGCCTATGGGAAGCTATCAAGACTAGGTTTGGAGGCAACAAAGAATCTAAGAAAATGCAGAAGACTATCCTGAAGCAGCAATATGAGAATTTTACTGCATCAAGATCTGAAGGACTAGACAAAATTTATGATAGGTTTCAAAAACTCACCAGCCAATTGGAAATTCAAGGTGAAGTCATCTCCCAAGAAGATGCAAATCTGAAGTTGCTAAGAAGTTTAGCATCATCCTGGAATAACATTGCTTTGATTATGAGAAACAAACCAGATCTAGATGAGTTGAGCATGGATGACTTGTATAACAATTTGAAGGTGTATGAAGTTGAAATTAAAAGCCAATCAAGCTCAAACTAAAACTCTCAAAATGTGGCTTTTGTATCTTCTGAAAATACTAGCAGTACTAATGAAGCAGTTAATACTGCTCTTGATGTTTCTACTGCTAGTACACATGGACAAGCTTCTTCCTCAACCTATGCAGATGATGTCATGTTTTCTTTTTTTGTTATTCAATCTAAGAGTCCACTGTTGAACAATGAAGACATGGAGCAGATTGATTCAGATGATCTTGAAGAGATGGATCTCAAATGGCAGATAGACATGCTTACCATGAGGATAAATAGATTCATAAAGAAGTCTTGAAGGAATCTGAATCTCAATGGCAAAGAAGCTGTTGGCCTTGATATGACAAAGGTGGAATGTTACAATTGCCACAGGAAATGTCACTTTGCTAGAGACTACATAGCACCAAGGAATAAGGGGAATAGGAATGGAGATAATGCAAGAAGGTTTGTACCAGTAGAGACCTATGCTAATGCCTTGGTTGTTCAAGATGGGATAGGTGGTTATGATTGGAGCTTTCAAGCTGAAGAAGGTCCCACAGACTTTGCTCTAATGGCCCATTTGTCTTCAGGTTCATCCAGTTCATCAAGTTCAGACTCTGAGGTATCCACTTGCTCTAAAGCTTGCTTAAAATCCTATGAGTCTTTAAAAGAACACTTTGATAAACAGAAAGAGCAGCTTAAAAAATCTAACCTAGAAATAATAGGTTATCAATTAGGCTTAGAATCATTAGAAGCTAGAATTGTTGTTCATCAAAAAAATGAAGCTGTTTATGAGGAAGACATTGCATTTTTGAAATATGATGTTAAGGTAAGAGATAATTCTATTACAGAGCTTAAAAATCAGTTAGCAGAGGCTTTAAGAGAAAAGGATGATTTGAAACTCAAATTAGAAAAGTTTGAAACATCATCTAAGAAACTAACTGATCTATTAAATAGTCAAATAAGTGTTAATAACAAGACTGGTATTGGTTTTGACAGTCAAATGACTGAGAATGAATTGCATGATATTCATAAGAATAATAGTGAAGTGTTTGTAAGTGCATCTGATAGTAGTGTGAATGAGATTGAAGAGGAAAATAATCATGTAAATGATAGGTTCAAGAAGGTTAAGGGATATTATGCAGTTCCTCCTCCCTACATAGGAACTACATGCCCTCAAGCCCTGACTTGTCCTTTGCTGGATTAGATGATTCTGTCTATAA
>BQNB010040527.1:4174-42529 GCA_026074375.1 Tanacetum coccineum
TAAAAACTGTCCTTGGGGATTTTAAAAAAAGCGAATAACCTAAGGTTAATTACTCCTTAAAAATTACTCTCTCAATATAGTAGGCAATATAATTTCTTAGGCTTACTATATTCAAATTCCGGGTTTTAGGCTAAGTTACCCTAAATCTGTAGTCAGGGGTAAATTCTGTCAATACCTAAAACTTATATATATCTATTTCTAATCAGATATATAAAAGGAATGAAAATGGAGGGGTTGTTTATGGTTTTTTAGAACCTGGTAGGGTTAGATATAACCCTTTTCTCCTCCTCTCTTTTTATCTGCGCCTCTTTTTTTTCTCTGTGTGAGATCAACTCTCCTATGGAGTCTCTTGTGAGGCCTTCTGTCCGATGCTTTTCTCTTTTCTCGGTGGATCCGTCCGCCGGTTGAGATGGCGATTAATGCTCTCTCTCTCTTCTTCTTCTGTCTTGTGTTCGCAACCACTTGATCCCTTGATTCGATTTGTGCGTTGATAATTCGCACCAATTGGGATTTATTGAACCGCCTCAGAATGGGGTTTTTTTCTTGATAAGCAGAATCGTTTGAGATTCTATTCGGGATTTTGGATTCGAATCGTCGAGAAAAAAGGTGTGTTTGTTCCTTATCCGATGATTTGAATTTATTATTCCTCTTGATGACTTTGCGTTATCCAAGAGTTTTGTGGTTGTTTTTTTGATTTGTCTCGATTGATCTTTGAGGGTGAGACCCTTCGTTGCCAGTGATTTAAAACACTTGGTGGCGTTGTTGGTTTTGCCGGAAATATTTTTCTGAAAAAAGATTTCTTGATCCGAGATGAACACAAGAAAAAGGTATATGATGATTCTTGGTCTAATCAACCAAAGCTCTGATGCCAATGTTCTACAGGTCTTAACCTTATTTCCAGGATCGAATTTGAAGTGCAATCAAAGTATATCAAAAGTAAAAGTTTTATTTGATCTGAATCATTCATACACACAAATTTGTTCTTTACAATTGTTCCTATTTATAGAATCTGAAAAGGTGCGATCTAAAGGTTGTATCGGTTCAGTTTGAATCGTTGCAATGGTTCTGGTGAACCGTTGTGACCTTTGTGAAATAACTGTCATTTGACAGTTATTTAACTGTCTTTGACAGTTGGGTTGGGTTTTGACCCGTTTGACTTCTATTGGGTTTTCCAGCGGGTTTGGGATTAATCCGGTTGATTGGGTTTTGGCCCAACATTCTCCCCCCTAATCACAAACGCTGCTGTGTAGGTCTTTAAGTCTTCTTGATCCATCTTCTGGTTGAATCCACCATCTGATTTCTTGTAGGATTTCTTGTAGTGCTTGTGATCGTTCTTATATCCAGGTAGATCATCTTCCTTCCTTCTGGTTATTTCCACCTTTGTTGCTTTGATCTTCATTGTATCCATGTTGATCATTTTTTCTGGTTGTTTCCACCTTCATTGTTGTGATCTTCCTTGAGTCCAGGTTGATCGTCTTTGTCTGGTTATATCCACCTTCTAAATTTGGAGTTCTTGCAGTGTATATCTTCCTTGATTCCAGGTTGATTCATGCTTTCGGTTATACCACCATCCAAGCTTTCACTGCCAACTCCTTGTTGTTTGATATTGGTTAAGTCGAAGTTGAATGGAATTTCCTTCCATTCCTGATTTGTGATTCTTCAATAATTGCCATGAGTAATTGTGGCTCCAAGTCTTCTTCAGTGAGATTGGATTGTTCTTCTTTCTTTAATGGACATCTGTTTGCAAAGTGCCCATATTCCTTGCATTTGAAACACATTACCTTACTCTTATCATGAGTAAGTTTATTTGAATTGTTGTGTGTTTCTTTCTTAAAATTATTTTCTTGGCCTCGTGATTGGTTGAATCCACCATGACCACGCATTCTGCCTTGTTCTTGATATCGTGTGAACAATAGTCTATCTTGATTGTCCACTTGTTTGCTTTTGTGCTTAATCCTTTCTTCGTAGGTTTTAAGTCTACCAATTGCTTCTTCTAAGGTCATTTCACTCAGGTCTGAGTATTGTTCTATTGACGCAACTATTTGTAGATACCTATCTGGTACAGCATTTAATAGTTTGCGTACTAGTGTTTCATCTTCCATAGTGTGCCCTAGACTCGCTGCTTTATTTACTAAGGTTGTTAGTTTTGTGGTGAAGGCGTCGATTGTTTCATCTTCCTTCATGTGTAGCATTTCAAAGTCGGACTTGAGGGTTTGCAACCGCGCTTGTTGCACTCTCTCTTCGCCTATGTGTCTAGTTTTCAGGGCGTTCCATATGGCTTTCGCGGTTTTGTGTTTTGTTATTTGAAGCAATTGTTCTTCGGGTAAGGATTGATAAAGGAATGCGATTACAGTCTTGTCTTTTTTGTTGTCTGCTTGGGTTTTTTCATTGGGTTCTATCATTTCCCATAAACCGTTCGCTTCGAGGATGATTTGCATTCGAATTGCCCATAGTGAGTAATTCGAGGGTTTTAAAATTGGACATTGGAATTGTGGTGTACTTGTAGTACTTACTTTCTTTTTAGAAGTATCTCCACTTTCTTTCGTCATATCTCTAGGATACTAAATAAAATCTCCCAAATAAAATTCCTAACACTAAGTGTGTCGAATTTGTGGCGAGTACTCTAGATTCGTGCTTTAAAGAGTATCAAAAAAATTAACGGGACTAGTTTTTTTATTCCAAAAACTATCCTCGGGGATTTTAAATCTATGTTCGAATAACCTAAGGTTAATTACTCCTTACAAAATTATTCTCTTAATATTATATTTTCTATCTATAGGTTTAAGAAAAGTTACAAACCTAAAGTTGAGGGGTAACTTTCTAAAAGTCTAAACCTATATATCTATATAATCATAAAATGAAATATAGATAAAAGTGGAGGGGGTGAAAATGGTTTTATAAAACCTGTTAGGGTAAATATAACCCTTGTATCCCTTCTTTCTTATTTTCGTCCGCCTCTTTCTCTGTGTTCTTGGGAGTTCGTCTCCTTGAGGCTATCTCGTCTTTCTTCTCTGTGGTGTTTAACCACGAATTATTAAGGATGGTTGAACCGTCCTTCTTCTAGGCTTGTGTTCGTAACCACTTCACTCCTCAATTGGTTGTGCGAAAGTTAGGGTTTCGCATCTATTTGGGATCTTGAAAGATTGCCGCAAATTTGGGGCTTTCTGGATAACTAGAATCGGTGTGTTTTTGCAAATCATACAAACACAATCTCTGTGTTTGTCAAAACGTTTTAGCATAAGGCGAATCCGACAAATCGCCGCCAAGTGAAGAATCACTGGCAACGAAGGGCTTCAACCCTGCAAACATATCAAACGACAATCGGAAAACCATAACCCCAAAAAAAACAAAGGGATTAGGCACCGTTTTTTTTTCAGATTCGAAACAAAAAAATCATCAAAAGAGGAACAAACACACCTTTTGAAGATTTAATAATCAAAACCCCCATCAGAACCTGTGAATTCACAACAAAGGAGAGAGTAGAATGTGGTTGTTAGAGTTTATGTTCTGATCATAGTTTTTACGTGGTCGAGTATGACATGGTTTTCACTTGTTCTTTGACATTTGCAGAAGAGTTGCACAGGAGCTTGATGTTTGATTGGGTGATGAAGTTGGTTATGCCATTAGATTTGAGGACAGGTCATCAGAGAGAACTCGTATTAAGTAAACTCACATATTTCAATAAGCTTAGTTGCTGTTATTGCATTATCCACATTTATATCCGACAACTTATGCAGATTTCCTATCTTTATATATGGTTAGGTATCTTACTGATGCAGTACTACTTCGTGAAAGTCTATCTGACCCTGAGTTGAAACAGTATTCCGTAATCATATTGGATGAAGCTCATGAAAGGAGCCCTTGTGAGAATAACTTAAAACAGTTTATGTAACCGCTTTCTATTAACTTGCCATAATTTTGACAGCGGGTTTGATTACCCATTGGTGTTGTTTTGACCCGATTGACCTAATAAAACGCTAGTATGTTTAAACACAAGATTAAACACAGAATTAAATCTCAACCTTATTTTCACTAGTTAAACCAAAAGATGGAACTTAAATACCGCTTCCTTGAAAGATCTTAAACCGCATGATGAACATAAACCGCAACTAGCTAAACCGCTTAGTTTAAACCGCAACTCGTATTCCACTACGTTTGTAAGCCTTAAAATATGTCGACTTACAGGGAATTACATTAGTTCTCTCCAGCGTGTCGATAAGAACTATAAATGATAAGGTAGAATAAATAGGCGACGCAAAGGCTATCAATACCCCTCTTATACTTCCATAGGAAGGTGAGGAAATCATTTGTAACATCTCATAGTGTGTGTTTTCTCCTCCTCCTCTCTAGAAAACACACACTCTTCTATTTCTCTCTCTAATCTAATAAACATGGCTTACTTTCTATTCTTTCCTCCCCAGCCTTCGGATCGTGTTAGTTTAGGTGAATTATTATTGTTTTAACAATGGCATCAAGAGCATAACCGAGGTGGCGTTTGGTGTTTCTTAGTTAGAGGTGTTATGTGGCTTTTTTGGCTTATTTCGGGCTTATGTATAAGCTACGAGGTGTTTGGTTTGTGCTTATTGTGACAAAAAGCAAGAAACTTTCTTCTTCTTTCATGTTTCTGCTTATTTTTTTATCATATATCATAGCTTATTTTGATTCCAAACTGCTTGATTGGCTTCATTGATGTTTGGCTATTTCGATGTTTAAAGGGTGTTTAGTTTACGCTTATTTTCGAAAAAGCTTGGAGCTTTCGATGTAAACAACCCTTATTGCTTATTGATATATGTTTTCGTGGCTTCGTTCGTGGTTTAAAGAGCAATTTGTTTGAAAAAAAAATTTCAGGGTTTGGTTGTTCATTTTTGAAGGAGCGAATATGACAGGAAAATTGGGTCTTTAGTGGCCGTGATCAATGTATTTGTCACAAAGAATCAATATAAATTGTACCAAATTTTGGTCTTTCATGAGGAGGCTCGACTCTTTTCAAAAGAACCTATAATATAAAGCGATTGGCGCTTGATCAATAAAGTTGACATGAATGAGCTTTAATACAATAAAACAATCTTGTTCAGTGATATATTTTATTAAATTAACTCTATTAATGGACATACATAAACAAATGAATTTGAAGAACGATAAATCGAATCTCAAGTGGGTGATCTTGTAATTTGCTCGTAAACTCAATATCATAACATTCCCTAAACAAAAACAAATGGGTTATTTAACTCTAAACAGTTAGCTCAGAAAGAAAGCTCACATAACCTAATTAAAAGATGAATTCGTTGACCTTGAATAGTGAACAGTGACTAAATAAAACGTTAACTTAAAATAACAAAGGCTGTTAATTTTAGTTAAGGTCTATTAGAAGGAGAATTCCCATGATCTTTATTAATTCAGAAGCCAACTTTATATACACATAATTTCTGAGACTATCCAAAGAAACTACCGACTATAAAGGGATAGGCCCATAATCACAATTAATGCATACAGCTAAGAGAATCAATTATCTCATGACAAAAGATAATGTCAATCCATATCTAATCATGAATGACTCAGCTAATACTCCCCCGCAGTTTGAACGGGAGACTTCTCAACGTACAAATTGGAATATAAGTTGAAAAGCGCTTCTTCTTTTATCATCTTCTTTGTTATTTGTTGAGACAGAAGAATAATTGTATTTGTCGGCATAGTTGTTTTGCTTCTTGCGACGTCCTCCTTTGTGTGGCTTGCTTTGCCTTTAGTAGGTGTGTACATTTTTTGACCAAATATTTTTGAAAAATACAATGATCTCCGGTGGTTTCTTCATCTTCTTTCTTGTTTGTTTGAACAGAAGCATAATTGTATTTTTTTTTTGAAAAAGCAGAAATAAAAAAATCGGTTATTGCGTGCGCTTCCTCCTTTGCGTGATGTTTTATTTATACCCATGGCTTGCTTATTGCCTTTAGTAGAGCGACAAATAGAGAACCAACTATTTTCAAAAACTACATGGATCTCCGCTGTTAAAACAAAGATTAAAAGAGAAAGTTTGATGATTGATGGCTATATCAACATAATACGAGAAATTCCCGTCCATCTCGATGATGGGATGCACTTCAGTAATAATCTTAACCAAAGAGAAGCATGTACACATATTGAGATAAGAATAACACACCATCACACAACACACACATAAAGCTTATACGAGCTGATTATTTAGAGACAAAAAGCGAAAAATAAAATAAATGTGTTTGGGATCCCTCCGAATCATCGGCGATATGCAAATGCGATGTTTATACCTTATATAATCCTCCCCCAAACGCAATCCCAATCACACTCTTAGTTTCGCAAGTGATTAGTTGCAACTTCCATAAATTGTCTTAACACCAGGTGTTATTACTTGTTATTGTGCAGAAACTTAACATGGGAGGTGGTGACGGGTTTGATGTAGAAGGTAACCATATATGATATATTCATCTAATGATTTTGCTTACGGTGATATCATTTTGTTGTCGAATTAACGCATGTGTGAACATTTGCAGGCGATGAAGATGACAGTGACACTGAAGAAGAGGTGAAGGAAGAGGAAGCTATCGGTAAGCAGGAAGTTGCACCACCCGTTAGCAACCAAGTCGACGCAACAACTTGAGCTAAAGATTTGGTAGTTATGGTATTTTTTTATCAACTATAGATTCAAAAGATGATGTGCAGTGGTGATCTAGTAGTGTTGTTGACATCAGTTATAGTCAGTACTAGTTAATCTTGAAATACGATGCCCATGGCCAAAATTTTATAAAAAGTTCCATCTTTTCAGCATATGCTGTGATGTTATTGGCTAGCTTGTGTGTTTTGCCGATCTCATGACATCTTATGTTAATTCATGTAAGCCGTTGGCGTTGTATCCACTATCAGCTCATACGCTCGTTCAATATTGTCCTAGACATATTACCCATTTTGGTCTATAAAGTTGACAAAAATACCAATACACAACCAAGTGTATAATATTATCAGCAAAGGTAAAACACGACGATGAGCAAAAACTCCAATAGTTGCTGTCATTTGGAATGACGGAATTTAGTAACATCCACATCAATGTATTCAAACATGGCAATGTGCAACTGAAACACAATAAACAACTTAAACGTCTCGGTGGGAGCTTTGCTGAAGTTACGGATTTCTACTCTCGGGAAGTGTCATAGATAGCAATTCAGAAGGAGGACTCAAAGTGCATACCATCTCCTTTGTCTTTCCGAAGTACACCTGAAACTGCCAGATTAACGGTAAATATATACTTACACTACGTGAACCTTAAAGCGGTAAATTAATATGAAGATGACGATGGGGAAGATGGAGTACCTGGTCAAGTTGATTCCTCAGCTTTCCCTCTAACTCTTCAATCATTTTCCCCATGTTGCACAGATGACCGTCTTCCACTGAAAGGTCTACTTTCATCTATACAAAAGTTTTAAGCAATGTAAGAAACCAACTTTCGTAATGTGTGTCAAATAGGCTATCAAGATGAAGATCGAAGATGGTATCCACCTACCAGAACTTATGCTAACTATACTAGCCAGAGTCTAATATACTCGGAACTGTATTTTGAAAGTTTTTAAAGGACCTGTTATGTGTTCCAGGTGCCATATGAATAAAAATTGGTCCATGTTTAACATACACTAGACTCTTGAGAACGTTAGTTTAACCTGTTTATAGGTGAACACATGATTTTACAAGATAAGGAATACTAAAACGAGTTTACATAGAAAGTCTACACTAGTGGAGAACATAATTTTTGAAAGGTATGTGTTTCACTTGTTTTCTTATCTCATCAAGTTGTGTAGAAAATGGCTAACTATTGAGAGTAGGGGTGAGCAGACAAAACCGAAAAAACCAAAACCAAACCGAAAATCGAAAAAACCAAACCGAAAAAACCGACCGAAACTATAAACCGATGGTTCGGTTTTTAATTTTTCAAAAACCGAAAAATTTCGGTTCGGTTTCAGTTTTCGTCCAAAAACCGAACCGTAAAAACCGAACCGAACCGAACCAATTTTATAATAATATATAACTAATAGAATATAAATAAATAAATAATAAATCCAATTTTGAAATTCATATTTATTTTGTTGGTGGAATTATAATGTATATATATCTTAATGTTTATATATGTGTTTATCATGTACGTGTGTTTACTAGACAATATATCGTTACATATATGACAATGATCATACATGTGTATTTTCACTTGCATGTGTGTGTGTCTCATTTATATGTGTATAATTTTACAAATTTGGGTAAACATTAGGCTCATATTGACAAAAAAAAAACAAAATTTCTACGTAAAACAAGTTTATTAATATAAATTAGCCACAACCCAATATAAACGGTTTGAAACCGAAAAAACCAAAAAACCAAACCGAAAAAACCGAACCGCCAAAAACCGAGCGGTTTCGGTTTTTGGTTTTATAAAAACCGAATATTTCGGTTCGGTTTTGGTTTTAGCCAAAAACCGACCCAAACCGAACCGTGCACACCCCTAATTGAGAGTCAAATATGGCGAACAAATTTCATTGTTTTGTCTCCCCACCATAAGTTCGAGCATATGTCACACTAATTTAGAATGACAGATTTATTTTTCATTAATTAATTTAAAACTTTTTTTAGTGTTTGTAATAATAACTTCAAATGAAGATCGGTAAGATATATGTATGATCGGTGGACTCGTTGACCAAAGAATTTTTTTTTTTTTTTTGGGTAAATAAAGTTGGAATTAATACATAGACTTGTATAACACCACAAGTCCACAACCCAAGTGATACGTTTTATAGATGAAACTATTGACCATAAAAGATATTCTAAATATTATTGTTAAAGAATATTTTTGCAATTTAGTGTTAAGTATATATTTCATCAGTAGCAATTGTGTAATATTAAAGCAATGAAATAGAGAAAAAACACATAATGAATGATTCAAAATTATACCCAGTATCTTTTTTTCTTCTATTACTTTTCACAATGTTTGCTATACTTCTTCTTCCAATAATTTTCATAAATGCCATAAAAAACAATGTGAAGCTTTGCTTCTCTTTAAATTATCTTCATCACATATGAACCAAGCCAAAGTAGACTATGATAGTTTAAGTTACGTCGCATATGCCTGTCTACTTTGGCTTGGTTCAAATTATCTTCCAACAATGATGAGCTGGAATACAAGTACAGATTGTTGTATTTGGAATGGAGTGACTTGTGACCGCTCCACCGGTGATGTTATCGGGATTGACCTTAGTTGCGGAATGCTAAGTGGTACCTTTCATCCTAACAGCTCCCTCTTCAACCTTCCTCACCTCCAAACACTCAACCTTGCTTTCAATGATTTTGATGGTTTCCAAATTCCAAGTGAAATAGGAAGGTTTTCAAATAGTCTCACTCATCTAAACCTCTCTTACTGTGGGTTATCTGGCCAAGTCCCCTCGGATATCACACTCCTTCATAAATTGGTCTCTCTTGATCTCTCTTCAAATTCTGAATATTATTTGGAGCTTGAACCACATGTTTTCATCAATATGTTACGAAATTTTACTTATTTGGAAGAGCTTTCCCTCGCGTTTGTTAACATCTCTTCGGTTTTACCAACCAGTCTTAACATTTCTTCTTCTTTGAAATTACTAAATCTTGCTGCCAGTAGATTGCAAGGAAAATTACCTCACTACATTTTTAATCTTCAATCTTTGGAAACACTCGACTTGTCAGGTAACCCATTCACAGGCGATATCCCTTCAAAAATCCCAGTGAACCTAACACATATGGATTTATCATTTAACAACCTTAATGGGACATTGCCATCTTGGCTGTTTACTTCTCCCTCTTTAGAATATCTCGATCTAAGGTTTAACATGTTCAGTGGAAATGTACCATTTGAGTCATTTGCTCTTCCATCATTAAAAAGGTTAGACCTCGGTAACAATCAGTTACGTGGCTTAATTGATATGCAAACATTTCTACAACTCACCAACCTCACTTACCTAGACCTTTCATTTAATAATTTTAGTGGTGAATGGGAGTTGGATACATTGTTATCAAGCCTCAAAAACCTTGAAGATCTCGATCTCTCATACAACGGTTTCTCTGTTACAACAAACAATGCCAATCATTATGTCAATCCTGGTTTTTCGTCCTTAAAATTGGCCTCTTGCAAACTAAAGGTGTTTCCTGAATCATTTCGAGCCATGAAACAGCTTTGGTCTTTAGATCTTTCTGACAACGAAATTCATGGCCAAATTCCTCATTGGGCAGGGGAGATAGGGAGGAATGAGTTGTATCGTTTAAATCTCTCACATAATTTCATCACAGGCTTGCCACAATTTCAATGGTATGGACTGGGACAACTTTACCTGCAGTCCAACTTGATTGAGGGACCATTCCCTCCATCAATTTGCAACATGAGCGGTCTGGGGTTTTTGGATAGTAATCAATATTACTTTGATGGAGTGATTCCACAATGTGTGGGAAATATCAGCAACTCTCTTCAAATGATGGATTTGGGGAACAATAGCTTTCAAGGAACAATTCCAAATGTATTCGAGGAATTCATGTATTTAGAGGGGCTGATTTTGAATGGAAATCGGTTAGAAGGAGGAGTGCCACGTTCCTTGTCCAAATGTGAATCCTTGAAAGTACTTGATTTGGGAAACAACCACTTGAATGGTACATTCCCTGGTTGGTTTGGAGAACTTCGTTTACTACAGGTTCTTGTCTTCTTGATCAAAACTTTCATGGAAACAATTAAAACCACCTCTTTTGGCTGGGTAAAATTGCCATTCACGTCTTCCAAGTTCTCACATCTTATAATTGCTTTGTTGGTCAATCTTCCCTACAAAATATTTTCAGAATTTCGATTCCATGAAGAATGTGGTGAAGAACAACACAGAACCACAATATTTATACATGGGTGAAAAGTATTACTCGTTCGTAGTTGCAGTGAAAGGGGTGGATCAAGATATTCCAAGACTCTTTGTTAGCCTAACTATTATTGATTTATCAAACAATTATTTCGAAAGGGGAATACCAGAAATAATTGGAAGTTTGAATTCTTTAAAAGTGCTCAAAACCCTGTTCCCCACAATTGTTGACTTGGAATCGTTTCCAGACTCTCCTGGTAAATACATCAGAGATGGCATCATTAGACCTTTCTTGGAACCACTCTACAGTAATATCCTCAAAGCTTGCAGGAAATCAAGGGTCTATGCTGTCTGATCTATCACAAAAATACTCGTGGGTGCGTATTCCAGAAGGACACCACGTTCACACATTTGATGAGAGCTCATTTGCAGAGAATTCGGGACTCTGTGGGTTTCCATTGCCCAAGAAGTGTAGTGAGCGTGCACACAAGCCGCAACTTGAAGAACATGAATATCACGAGGAGAAAAGTGGATTTACGTGGGAAGTGGTGACGTTGGGATATGGATGTGGGACCCTACTTGGATTGGTGATGGGATATCTCATGTTGTCAACGAGAAAAGTAAAGTGGTTCAACTTGATTGCTGATGCGGGGGAACATACTGTTTTACGAGCCGAAAACAAGAGGAAAGGATAATGTATTTATCGGGAAATGACACCTAGATAATTAAAGGTACGATTTTCTAAATGTTTTCTTATTTCACCAAATTGTGAAAAATGCCTTACTCTATGAATTTTCTTGGTCTTAAATTTTTTTTGATGCAGTTAGAGGAGTTCGGGGAGGCCTCGGACCTTTTCAGTTATTCAGACGTATATCAGCTTCTTCTGAATTATGATGTTTGTGCTTTATTTCTTTGAATTGCTGTTGTATGTAGTATAAAGCTTATTGTATAAATCCAATGGTGGCAATGGGATCCGAGTTCTGTGATTGTTACTGAATTGAAACATATGCTTCTCGTTAGTATGAATCGTAAGTTGCCAGCTTAAGAAAAAGTTGCAGTAGAAATGAATGTGTGTAAATTTGACTTGTTTACTTCTGTATGGGATGATCCAAGTTATGTTTGACTGACGCGAGCCAAACTAAAAGATTAGAAAACTGAAACGGGTTCATTAAGATTAGCACACTATTTGCATCTACATTCTTCACAAAAGTGAATTCTTTTTTTCTTCAGTTACAATTTCAAGCTCCTGACGAGTTTATTAAAAATTAAGTCGTATAATCGTGGTGTACAAAGTTAGCATGTCTAGTATTATTGTACAATGTTGACAACACCAGGATTAATTTATTTGAAGATTTAATTTCCTCCATCTTACTAACAAGGAGGAAAACAACAGTTCATGGCACCTTACTACTCTATTTCTTAATACAATAACGCTATACAACATATATAATTGTAATAAAACCAAATTTAAAAAGTGTATCAGTAGTAAAGCCTATAAAGGGATGAGCGTTTAAATTATAATCTACGAAGGAAATAACAATACCTGGTTTTCTAGGAAATTAACGTATTCCAAGTTCATCTCAACGTTTATAAGCAAAGACAACATTCAACAACCATTTTGTTTGAGAACAAAGATGAACAGGATGAAAAAGGTTAGCTGGTTTCGTAACCTATATGTATTTGTTGTAAATATATTACATCTGTTAAAATTTGTTATAATGTGATTCTAATTATGCAGCTGATATGGACTTTGGTGACATCGATTTCTCTGTAAGTACAACTTCAGTCTAGGCCTTGACAAATGTGTGGGATTGCGTTTCGAAATCAGATTCTGCGATTGCCGGACAGTGTATCTTCCAAATGGCTTGCTTAAACAATGTTATGAGTATTTTCGTTTCCAAAGGCGATAGTTATATAATCTTCCGTAAAACCCAATCCCAAACACCCACTTAGTTTTGCAAGTGATTCATTGCAACTTCCATGAGTTGTCTAACACGAGGTGTTATTACTCGTTACTCTGCAAAAACCTAACATGGTAGGTGGTGACGGGTTTTATGCAGAAGGTAACCATATATGATATATTCATCTAATGGATTTTGCCGACTGTGATAGTAACATTTTGTTGTTGTATTAACGTCTGTCTGAACACTTGCAAGCGATGAAGATGATAGCGATACTGAACAAAAGGAAGCTATTGGTAGGCAAGAAGTTGCACCACCCATTAGTAACCAAGTCGAGGCAACAACTTGAGCTAAAGATTTGGTAGTTATTGTTTCCGTTATGGTATTTTTGATCAACTATAGATTCAAAAGCTGATGTGCAGTGGTGATCTAGTAGTGTTGTTGACATCAGTTATAGTCATTGAAATACCATGCCCTTATTGGCTAGCTTGTGACATCTTATGCTAATTCATGTAAGCCGTTGTATCTATTATCAGCTCATATGCATGTGATTCAATATTGTCCACCCATTTTGGTCAATAATGTTGACAAAAATAGCAGTACACAACCAACTGTATAATATTATGAGCAAAAATAAAACACGACGATGAGCAAAAACTCCAATAGTTGCTGTCATTTGGAATGACAGAATATAGTAACATCAATGTATTTAAACGTCTCGGTGGGGGCTTTACTGAAGTTACGGATTTCTACTGTCGGGAAGTGTCATAGATAGCAGTTCAGAAGGCGGACGCAAGGTGCATACCATCTCCTTTGTCTTTCCAAAGTACACCTGAAATTGCCAGATCAGCACTAAACTAATGCTTTCACTGCATGAACCTTAAAGCAGTAAATTAATTTGAAGATGACGATGGGGAAGTGGAGTACCTGTCAGTTGATTCATCTGCTGCCCTCCATTTCTTCATCATTTTCTCCATTGTTGCATAGATGACCTCTTATGACAGTCTGCTTTCATCTACACAAAAGTTTTACGCAGTGTATGTCAAATAGGCTTCACATTGATCAAAATCCCTAGAGCGATATATTTCAGACACTATATTATCATTCCATTTATATAGTTTCTTTATCACATTTAATAAACGTCTTATGAAATTCAAGAAAAAAAGAGACAAAAAGAAGTGTGGGGGCCGACCCGGCCTATTTTGATCAGTGCTGAAAATGACTCACTTTTAGTCTTTTACTTGAACCTGTCAACCAACCCAACCTTCGCACTTATTGTTCCATACTGGAAATGACTAACTCTTGTTCGCTTACAAGAAAACCAATATTTCCTTTTTTCAAGTTAAAAGTTTATATTGTTAACAAAGGTGGACCCTTTACATTTAAGAACTTTACGCCAGATGTTCATGCATTCATGATATGCTCTTAACTTTTAGCATGTGCACACAACACAAATCTGAAGTCTAGTAATTCCTTAAGCTGTGTGACTAATTTCTCAGAGACATAAAAAATCACGCATATGCATCATTAATGAATTACCTGTCTACGAATTGACCCGGACAAATTAAATGTGCCAGATGTGTCACTATCTGTAGTCAATGACAGCATTATAGTACTTGTTAAGCAGTAATGAGCCATTCCTTCCTCGTCTGGCCCCACCTAAAGAATAACGAGCAATTTTAATGTCACATAAAGTCAGATAACGAGACGTTTATAGTTTAACCCGACACAAGAGTGATGAATAAAGAATACCTGGATAACATGTATAGCCTCCCATCCACCCTCATGTAGATAGCCTCTTTTACCGTGTGCATACTTTGATCCATCTTTATATCAAATATATTTTTCAAATTAGTTCATGTAAAAAATAACTAATAACCAATTCGGACAAAAGAAAACCCTGCAAGTATGTATATACAATCAAAGCATAACCGACTCCACTATTGTCTGAGTCAAGTAGCATTTGCAATAGCATGTCCAACAAAATAGGCAGCCTATTTGGCAGAAACGAACCTAACTAGATAATAGTCTTGACTACTATAGATAGCAAGATACAAAACAACACCAAGACGTAGTGAGATACAAATATAATGCATGCTCCGAAAATACGAATATTTAGAAACTGCGCTCATGAGATGATGGAACAAGAAACATTACACAAAATGTAACAAGCGATGCCAAATGTTCTGCTTGATTCATTTGAGAAACTTACTCACGGAATAGGTGAGAAGACGCTTATCAATGATCATGTAATAGTTAAACGGATTTCTCCGGTGAGGCTGTCGGTTTGAACGTTTGATCGTATAAGATACGGCAGTTCATCGTAACGTGAACATAGGAAGTAGTCAGCTTAGGAATGTGCAGTACTTCAACGAATCTCACTTAGGCACTGTACTTAACGCCAGGAATAGCATAAACGCTGACCCATTCGCCTTCTAGATCTAGCACTAACTTATCCAATCCAACAAGCTACTATCCTGATATCATTCGCACTGAGACATATCAGTAAACTAAAGAACTCAATAAAGGGCTAGTCACCTACATTATGAACAATCTTGAAGCATAGGCATTGTAGGTGAGAAATCATAAGTTAGTAGATCAGACCTGCGATGGTGCGAAGTTTAAAGTCATCGTGCCACCGTTACTTTTCGCTCTCCAATGAGTTCGATTCCATCCATTCTATCTCTCCCATCCCTCGCAAATACATCCAATGATCTCATATCCTATCCCCCCCATTCCACTGACTGCTAAAGTAGAGTGCGCTACTGCCCTATTCTTTCATCTAGACCGACAAGAAGTTTTAACCCGCAGTGTTATGTCCCAAATAGGCTAATCAAAAGAATGAGATCAAAGATCCTAGGCATTCTACACCATACCAGACACTATATCGCCTAATACTGATACAGTCGCAATACTGTACAAACATCTAGATGCTACCAAGGGATGAAGCATCAAAGATAGTTGGTTTATCGAGAAACAGCCTATCTACACCACACCGATCCTGATCCTTATGTGTCTGCGACCTAATAGCTATTTCGCAAAAGTATAATGAACAAACAACAATACTCGGTTGAAGCGTATGCACTCTTTGTAGTATAGCGATCACATCTAGGCCTATGTAAAGCGAGAACCTTGTTTAGTAGATGTGCACAATATGATACGATTCATGAAGCAAAAAAAAATATACGTGATCACACTTTAATACGTATCTCACTATTCTCTCAGCTTAAGCTTACAGAGAAAAACCAAGTCATTTCATGCTTGAGCCTTTACTAAGTTCCTATTTTCATGTACTTAATTTTTTGTAAAAATTCTATACAGTTCCAGACAAATAGCTGGAACTATATCACTTCTTGTACACTATATGCAGATGAATACTGATATGACTCACTCAAAGTTAATTCTGCTCTTCAAGTCTTACTTACAAAAGAACAAACCAATTATTTTTCTCTGCAGTCGCACATGCCTAATATTTCCTATTTCTTCACAAGTCTCTTCATAGAACAAATGTTTTCTATTGTTACACACAAGCATGGAACCCTGTTACATTAAGGATACTTACTGTATCTCAACCCCTTAAGTCTGTAACGTTACATAATTTCTCAGCAATTCACATAGCATAAGCGCGCGAGCGCGTGGCGCGTGATGGTCCTTATTCACCTTTAATTGAAGCATAAGCCTGTGCATCACAGCATGCAAATCTGAAGTCTAGCTGAAACGATTCCTTAAGCTGTATGACTAATATATCTCGCGTCCAAGATAGCTAGCTACACTAAAACATATCACTAGACAGTGCAACATTTGCACAGCCTCATTAGATGAACTTACGCTTAAGCGGATGATCTACGAATTTGACCCGGACATATTACTATATCACCAGATGTTTCACTATAACTATAGTCTAAAAATGGACATATGGCTTAAATAACAGCATTATGAGTAAATATAACTTGTTTAAGGGCTAGGTAATGAGCCATTCCTTCCTCGTCTGGCCCCACCTAAAGAATAACGAGCAATTTCAATGACACATAAAGTTTCAGATAACGAGACATTTATATTTCAACCCGACACAAGAGTGATGAGTTAAAGAATACCTGGATAACATGTATACGGCTCCCATCCACCCTCATAGCCGATTAGCCGTACTTTTAGGGGGGCGCGGATGTCATGGGGGGGGTGTGGGGGGGGGGGGGGGGGGACTGTTGAGCCGTCTCTTATATCAAATATAATGTCATAGGGGGGGGATTAGTTCAGGGTTAAATAAAGGATATAGGCTACTTCGGACAAAGCTGAAAAACCTTTTTGCATTAAAATGCAGGCCACGGAAGCCTTCCATTGTCATCCTCTTCCCATAAAAAACTGATGAAATGCCACCTTCATAATACCTAACAGACAGATACAACCATATCCCAAATATAGTGTGGCTTAACAACACAGGGGGGGGGGTATTAGAGGAATAATTTAAGGGGGTGAGGGGGGCGAGGTGAATAAAGGACCTCATCTGGTCCCGATATATTTTGAAACACATCCTTTAGCTTCAACTTCTAGCTTCCTTAATTCCTCGGATGGATACATCCCGTCTTCCAAATGAGGATGAAATTTATTTGACCAAGGTGATCTGCAACCAAAGATATCGTATAAGGTCCTTAAAGCAATATGACAATGCTAAGAAGCTAACAAAATTACAGAAGCGAGGTGCGGCGGAATTGATGAAAATGAACATTACTGACGACAATATAAGAAAATAAAAAAAATTTACCGTGTAGGGGGAATCGGGCATCTCTGTTCGTATTCACGACACAAAACACACACACATCTGTCCCACATCCTCTGTCACATACAACACCTGTTTTGCATAAATCATCTCTATCTAGGCGACTGAGTGAAGTTGCAAACAAAAAAAGAATACAGGGTCTACAGAAGGATGCATCCATGGAAGGCAATTACATGCCGTATGCGACAATATTTCACTGCTGCATATTTGATTACGACATAAAGCATATTAAAGTGAGAACAATTAGCCAATCATGAAAAAGTCTACTTCCCCAATGTGCTCTATTATAATACCTACTCTAAAGCATAATAAAGGCACACAGCAGCACTTCCTTCTGTTTGACGAAGCATTACTATGGCGGGTATCGTTCCATATGTTTCCATTTAAAAGACTATAGCTACAAGCGAAGGTTACGATACTACACGTTAGTCCTTACATGACTAACAGCTAGATGTACACAGTAAAACAAGACCCTAGACACAGCTAGAAGAATTACAAAGCCATCTACCGGCTGCAATTAGATGGCAAACTTAAGACAAATACTAACATAGCTTGATACTGATTAATGATTATAAAGCACGTGCCATATGTAACTTAGATCTCAGATCGCAACCACTATTATCATCCTTCATTTGTGGTCCAGAACATCTTCACTACCACTACACCTACTCTTACCTACTTCATCACTCGGTCATTTAACAATCCAGAGCAGACAGAATACAAATCTCTAACAAAACTGAAATCACGTCAGCACTTCTAATCCCATAATCAACAAGCTCAATATAGTAAATTAGTACATACAAATCCATCATTTCATCAGCAAACATGACATTAAAATTTCAATCTCATTAACTACATCACTACTTCATTCTTCATTTCACTGACTCTAACCCAACTCATCGATTTTCACAAATCGTCACTCAATCATCTAATATCTCAAACATTCACAAAATATTAAGCCCATCTGCGCATGCAATTTCCGTTTTTCATTTAAAGTAACGGGACCTAACACAAGCACACAAACCAGAAACAATTGTAATTCCTAACACAAAGCATCAACAAAAACATTCTTAAAAAAAGTAGAATTAACGAACTAGTATATAAGAAAAAAGCTTACAGCTCATCAATCTCATTAACATACATCAATTACTTACAACTCTTTTTGGGGTAAGGTAACTATCCACGACCGGTGGTGTTGTTTTCGTGGTATTTTTTTTGATGCTTTTCGGTAACAATAAACATGTAGGTGGTGGTTTATGATAGTTTAAGCGATAGGGTTAGTTGATGGTAATGGTGGCAGTGGTGTGGTTATGTTTGTGGGTGTGTTTGAGTGAGATGAAGACGAATTATTTATTTCTTTATTAAATATACAAGGAATAAAAACACATTTAACAGTCAACAACGTTTTTCAAACTGAATCTGTTACATTTTAAACTATTATACCAAAACCGTTAAACCCGGTAAACCATAAGGACCAAAAATGTAGTTAACTCTAATTTATTTGTTCGGTTTAACTTTTTTAGTATTTCATTGTCAACTTTAATCTTAAATATTTTTGTTTGTGTTATATAATACTTAATCAAAATTATACAAATGAAAAATATATTTAAAACTTAATTCATTCTTATATTCAGCATAAAATATTAAATAACACAAACAAATATTTAAGGTCAAAGTTAAAAAAAAAAGACTTAGAAAATCAAAACTAAATAAAAAACTCAAAAAATAAAAACTGGACAAACAAAGACTCAAAAAGTCAAAACTGAATAAAAAAACTCAAAAAAGTCAAAACTAAACAAAGAAAGACTCAGAAAGTCAAAACTAGATAAAAAAAACTCGAAAAAATCAAAACTGAACAAAAAAAGACTCAGAAAGTCAAAACTTGGTAAGAAAGACTTATAAAGTCAAAACTGGACAAATAATTTTTGTCTAATTTATAAAAGGTGTTAAAAAAAATACGTGTTGGTTTGGTAAAAAAAACATAATAAATGAGGGGTAATTAACTAAACTTTAGTTGTTAAATCTTAAATAAAATATACTTATCAGTTTTTATGTCTTTAATAACTACTATAAATTTAACAAATACTAGTTAGACTTTATATCCTTATACTTTTTATTTTATAAAAAAATACAACAATATATTATTGTTATTTATAAATATTACTATTAGTATTATGTATTAATTGATATGTTATTGTTATTTTATAAATATTACTTCAGTTTTTGGTTCGTTGGAAAACACTTTATACATACAAATCTTGAACTATTTCTCACTAAACAAAATAAAAAATTGAACATCTCCCTAAACAACCTTTTCTTCAAAAATTTACAACTTGTGCTCAAACATTTGTTTGTCTCTCTTTCAACGTGTATATCCTTATACTTTTCGCATAGGCATTAACACCACCTTCAGATCAATTACTAATGTATATTTAATTACTTACTTGCCGGTTATCATTGTTATATATTACACGATTCCCTTATTCATATTTATCAAGATTACTTTATATATTTAATGATCAAACATTATACTTTCATTATATGTCAATCAAACATTGTAATTACTACTGGTACAATGGAAAATTATAGAAAGTTAGAAATACTTCAACTCCAAACATTTTATAACTTATACATGATTGATAATTTTACTCTTTTCTGAACAGTTGAACACATGTCTTGCTTTTAAGTAGTGAAGTTTGCTTTTTCAGTTGCTTGCATGAATGCGCCTTTAACTCAAGTTGGCATGTAACATCATCAACCCGGTCCTGTCGACTTTTGTGCATCTGATCCTTGCACTTGATCTTGACTTCTAAACTATGATAATTTTCTTCCAACTTCTTTGTGGCCTCGTGTTTCAGTCTCATATCTTGGTTGGCTACTCTGTAGGATGAAACATGAAATTTTCAGTTACCAAGTTTAGAGACACATAAAGTAGACCTAGAAATTCAATTTGGAGGTCTTTGGGTTAGCTTACTTTTTGTGCCTATGGCTTACTTTTCTTTTGTGTAATAATCTATCAAGATATTACATCCATACTTGTACACAATCAAAAGAATTACCTAGAAAAAAAACTAAAACCCTAAATCTATTAATTAAATTTTTAAACAAAAAACATACCTTTCATTAACCCTAAAAATTCTCTACCATAAAAGAAGAGAATTTTGATTACAGCTGAATATCTTTTATGGTGGATCAAACGTGGTGGTCGGGTGGTGGTCAGGTGGTGGTGGGGTGGTAGTGTCAGGGGATGTATGAAGGTGGTGGCTTCTTTCTTTGTTGTTGTCGAAAGTTTTCAGAGACTTTTTTTTAGTATGACCATGGTGATGATTTTGGAGACTTATAATTATTTGGATGCAATAGTATTTAAATCAAATTAGGAATGTAAGATTTTTGTCTCACACCACAACACTATATGTTACATATCTTTATTTAGAAAATAGTCATAAAAGTTTTCTTCTTCACATTAGACACTAATCTTTATAAAGTTACTCCTCCTTTTCTAAGTCTTTTTCTTTATGTTTTTGACACCTATACTTTTATGTTTGATTTTCTTTTTTTCATTATATCTATATAATGTATGGTGTATTGTAAATGTAAAGAACAAAAGTAAGAGATGAGGATAAGAATGAGGGGAAAGGAGAAATTTTATTCAATTATATGAATCCAAGAGATTACAAGTATGAAGTATTTATAAGGAAGATAAATACATGTAAACCCTTACAGGTCGGTTGAGATAATGATGAATATACATAAGCCCATTATAATATTTTGCCAATTTTAGAAATATTTTGGCTTTTCTAGTTAAAAATATTTAAGAAAAATAATAAAAATAATATAATAATTTCCTAATAAGGAATGATTTGATTTATTTGAAATACAAAATTCCCACTGGACGTTTTCCTAAACTATATAAAAGATTTGATTAACTTTATAATGCAAAAACATAGTTGTGCAAGTTAAGAGGGTGTTTGGGATTGTGATTTCTACTTGCGTCTTTAAAACGTGATAATCTAGTGACTAGTGTTTGGGAAAGAAAATCAAAAACGTGATTTTTTGCGTTATGGGAGCATCAAACGTGGTTTTGGAAAAGCAGCACCATACATGCTTTTGCAAAACGTGATTTTCTTTTGCTTGTCGATTTACTGAACTACCCTTGTTTATCTCTTTTTTGTTCGATATATTTTGACTTTTAACCTTGCTTCTTCATTTATCTATACATTTTTGGTACTGTGAGATATAAGAGATCTTGAAAGAGATGACAGGCGGTGAAGATGATAATAAGTTCCAGATGTAACCCTAAATTTAACTTCATATAACTTATATCTAACATAAGCCCAATAATAAAATATAGTCCATGTGGTGAAATTTCTTCTAAAAGCCCGTTAAGTTAGAAAAGAGACTTATACTTTATTACTATAACAAGCATGATTACCCGCGCGTTGCTGAGGGTCGTTAATTTTTTTCGCGTAGTTGCGAGGCATTATTATTTTTTTATTTTTTTTTATTTTGTGTGGTTTAATTTTTCCGGCCTCATGTTTAATAGTTTATTTTTTTCTTATATGGGCTTATGTGTGAGGCTCATGTTTAAAGGTTTCTTTTTTTGGCTATACGGGTTTTTTTAATATAATTTTATGGGAACATGGCGTTTTTTTATTGTATTATGTGTGGGTTTATTTTTTCGGTCTCATGTTTAATAGTGCGGGTTAATTTTTGCGTTAAAATTTTATTTTTATTCTTTTCTATTTTTTATTTGTGCGGGTTTATTTTTTCGGTCTCATGTTTAATAGTTTTGTTTTTTTTATATGGGCTTATGTGTTGGGCCTCATGTCGCGAGTATTTTTTTATCTGAATAAGTCAATATTTTTGTAGTTTTTTTTTTCTATTTTATGTCGAGCGGTTTTTTTTACATTGCCTACAAAAAAAAAAAAAAATTTGCCAAATGGGCCGGGTACTGTAGATGAGCTGCCAAAACGGCAACGTTTTAACCTTAATATAGTATATATATATATAATTTCTTTTATTATTTGTATGTAACTAATAATAATTTTCATTTATAAACGTTTAGTTATAAGATGTTAAATTTGATTAATTGAACAATATATATTGTTGTCCTTTATGGTAATTTTACAAGTTAATTATTTCATTAAGCTAATTTGCCAAATACTTTTAAAATTGATTATCCGATTATTGCGATATCAAACCGTATAATCAAATCCAAACAATGATTTTCAAAATCACGTTTTCTAACCGCTGTTTATCTGATTATCCGTTATCAAAACACATAATCTAATTTAAATAAGCAACCCCAAACACCCCCTAAATGAACTCACGTGCGTGTAATCTCGTAAACAGTTTTCACGAAGTTAATTTAGCTTATTTTAGTTTCACATTAAAAACGTAAAAAAAACGTATTAAGGGAGACCCAACTAGACACATACGTTTTTGTACGTTTTAACTTGGTGCCCGTTTTCATACGTTTTAACTTGGTGCGTGGGAAAACGTAAAAAACACGAGAAAGCGAGAGTAAATGTGAAAAAACGTACAAAAGCGTAAAAAACATAGAAAAACGGGAGAAAACATGTGAAAACGGGCGAAACGTACGAAAATAGTTTATCCGTTTTTATACCTACGTTTTTGTATGTTTTTATACGTTTTCATACATACAAGTCCACAAAAGTATAAAAATGTAGAAAAACGTAACGAAATATGAAAATGTACGAAAACGTAGAAAAATGTATAAAAACGTGCAAAAACATACTATAACGTTGAAAAACGTACAAGAACGTAGAAAAACGTACAAAACGTGTGAAAACGAGCGAAAACGAACGAAAACATGAGAAAGCGAGCGAAAACGAGTGAAAACGTAAAAAAACAAAACCGAAAAAAAAACGTTTGAAAACGTATAAAAAAATTTGGACTATTTGCTTCACTACAAAATTTATGACAATTACCCACTAAAACTTTTAACAAAAGAAAACACAAAAAGTCACCGATTACCCATTAATGATACACAAAGTCAAAAAGTCACCAGTGGCTGTTAAAAAAAACAATAAAATAAAAACAAAAACGAAAAATATAAAAGTAAAACACTTAACTCCACCTCCACCACCGTAATCACATAGTTCTCTCATCTCCACCGTCGTTATCGACCACCACCACCGAAACCCTAACTCCTGCACTGTGGTGTATAATGGTGTGTGTTTATACTTGTTTGAGTCCAAACCAACGTACTTGTTAACTATATAACATCACTCATTATAGAAGCCAAGAGAACAGACGCAGTTACATTTATTTTACTGTGAGATGCGCGTGCTGCTTAAGATACCCAAGTCATATTTGTCTTGTTTTTGTTTCATTGGACAGAATGCCCCACTAACTGAGCAACAACACGCATCAGGATTTGCACTCTCTCATGCGGTTGTCGAGAGACCGTTTCCTTCCAAATTGGTGTGTTTTCGCTTGCCCATAACTTTTTACTAGATAGTGCGTTACATGTATAGTGTAATCAATAAAATAATTTACAGTCGTAGGGTAGTATATCCAAAGAGAACAATGGGTTGTCTGTTTCTACTAAGCCCGGAACTGTAGAAGAATCTGGGGAAATAGACGGTGTTTTGGTCAATACAAACCAGGTACGGAACTTGTTATCCGTACATTGACTAAACATCCTGAAATGTTGATCATTGATTTCAGAGGAAGCTATTAAAGTTGCCCATGAAGCCGCTAACAGATGGACAGGTTTGACCTCGCTTCTGCACATAAAGTTCTAGTTTCAACTCAGTTATTCACTTATTCCTAACAGTGCCATACGAATATTCTGCAGACAATATCTTCACAATGCGTCAGTGGTGCTCAAACAATTTCCCCCAGGCCAAAGAATAGCTTGAAGACTTGTACAATTGAAGTTTATATGGACCGGTAATTTAGATGTTCATACAGGTGGGTAAACAGGCAGATTAGGTGGTAAAGGGTGGCAGGGGTAAAAATGGGTAGGCTGGTTTGACCCGTCACACTTTTTGTGCAATTCTTGTAAACTTTTATAGAGTTACCGTGTCAAGTATAATCACAACATCACATTAATTTTTGATTAGGTTTAATATAATATACAAAACCATGTTAATTGTCATACCTTAAGTAACAAAGTTAGTGTTGGGTTTTATAATCTAATTAGCCATATTAATTATCACGAGTACGCAGCGGAATAAATGAAGACCGTTTCCTTCCAAATTGGTGTGTTTTCGCTTGCCCATAACTTTTTACTAGATAGTGCGTTACATGTATAGTGTAATCAATAAAATAATTTACAGTCGTAGGGTAGTATATCCAAAGAGAACAATGGGTTGTCTGTTTCTACTAAGCCCGGAACTGTAGAAGAATCTGGGGAAATAGATGGTGTTTTGGTCAATGCAAACCAGGTACGGAACTTGTTATCCGTACATTGACTTAAGAGTTAATTTCATAAATGGTCCTTGTGGTCGGTCAGATTTAACGAAAATGGTCCCTCAACTTTTTTTTTAACAGATCATCTCCCCATGGTTGTGACCCATAACGGGTTTGGTCCCTTGGGGAGAGGATCCATAACGGGTTTGGTCCCCATGACCCAAACGGTTTTAGGGACCATTTTTTCGATAAATCCGGTACGACCACAGGGGGGGGTGGCGGCCTGCTCCCGGATATTGTGGGAATTTCATGACCATTTATTGCAATTAACTCTTTGACTAAACATCCTGAAATTGTTGTTCATTGATTTCAGAGGAAGCTATTAAAGTTGCCCATGAAGCCGCTAACAGATGGACAGGTTTGACCTCGCTTCTACACATAAAGTTCTGGTCACACCTCAGTTATTCACTTATTTCTAACAGTGGCTTATGAATATTCTGCAGACAATATCTTCACTATGCGTCAGTGGTTCTCAAAGAATTTCCCTCAGGCCAAAGAACAACTTGAACACTTGTACAATGGGTAAATTCTAATTCCCCTGAACCATCTTGAAACACAATTAATTTACTACATCCCATCTCATTTGATATCACTGCTATTCCTATACACTACCTTATAATTTTGAATAACTATGTCATACACATGAATTGAAGTTTATAATTATATGGACCAGTAATTTAGACGTTCTTAGAGGTTGGTAAACGGGTAAATCAGGTGTCTGTTGGGTTAGGTGACGGGTGGTTGGGGTTATAATGGGTATAGCATTGCTGGTATGATTATTATGTTAAATGGCAGTATGATACTTGGTATCTAATATCGAGATTTTTGTCTCCACTCTTGATGCTATAGGTGCAATGAGATTTTTGTTTATGGTGTTGCACATCTGCACAGTGGTGGAGTAGGTACTGCTCTATATGGAGAGGTAATATTTACACTTTTAAGCATTGGGTTCTCTGTCTTAACTTTTAAGTATCTAGCAATACATAATTGTAGCAATGAATACAAAATATACAAACGTCTTAACTTTTAATTTCACAAACCTTTTGTTTGTTTAATTTCCAGATTGGAGTTGGACATAGAGGAAAACATTGACTACAATGACCTTTGCTGAGTTGATTCTAGACGAATCAGCACGTGCAAAACTTAAAGAGAAAGCTCTTGATTCTGATACAAATGGTACTAAGGGTTTTATATTTAGATTAGATTTATACATATTTTTAGACTGTGGGCTGTCGAGTATAATGCTTCTTGATTTTGGCATAGGTCAAGGAAAGAACTCACAGGACCATGAAGATCCTGATGATCCATATGTACGGTTGAAACATGATTGTGTTGCAATAATGGCTGCATTCAAGATTAAAGAGCCTTATGAACATTATGGAATTGTGGTGAACTCACATAATTACTGGTAATGATAATTCCATTTATATCCTTATAAGTTCAAGATTCAACTAGGTGAAAATGTATTATTTTTTTTGTTGAACGTGCATGATGAAATTTGCACCATGTTTCGCAGGGACCCAAAATGGGCTGATGCGAAGCTTGCGCAGGCGAAATATTGGTTATAACGTTCAGCTCAATTTAAGAAAATGGGATCTTAAAAGTTTGAGCGCACTCCTTGAGTGCTTATTGCAGGGATTTCAGTTAAGTTCCTCGAGATACGGTACACATAATGTCATTCCTTTTATAGCTAATTGGATTAAAAAAAAAGCTACCAACTTAAGTTTGGTTTCTATTTTAAGCAATGAGATTGTTTTTATCAAACTACATGCAACATACACATTATATGTAAGCTAAAATGTAGATATGCAAGTAGAGGTGAAACATATCGATGCATTGACTTATGTATGGGTAGACCACAGGGACTTTAGAGCCAGGTTGTTGATTAAAAAACCGGTTTTTTTGCAGATTACCTAGGAAACAAAGTGATTATCAACTTAAGGGTATAAAGTTTAGATATAGATAAAAAGCTGTTGATGAGGCTACTAAAGAATGTTAGTTGAATAAGGCTAATTGAGAATGTTAGTTGCGTTTGTATATGTGTGTGCTCATGGCTGTACAGTACCTAAAACTTTGACTTACCGATTTGGTCATTTGAAGTGCTTTGTTTGGTGTTCTTATGAATCATTGATTTGTCATTGGCGTGGTTTTTTGACACGTTGAAAAGCGATGTAATGTGTCTGCAGCATGTTATATGGTTATTTGTCTAACTTGATTATTTGGTTTGATATTAGCGCTTCACAAGGCTTCAACAAATGGCAACCTGGGCAGTTAATCTCGGCGAGATCTCGGCGAGATCTCGTCGAGATCTCGGATCTCGGCCCTGAAAATGAATACCGGGATCAAATCTCGGATCAAAATCTCGGCACGATATTCTCGGCGATTATTAGCGAGGAAAAATTGGCGGTGATTTTGATCTCGGCGAGATTTTGATCTTTAAAATCTCGTTTTTTGTTGACTTTTTTTCCAGCCCACTTCTTTTTCCAGCCCACTTGGCATACACATATTATAACAAAACCTACTCTTCTTCTTTTCTATCTGCTTTAGATCTTATGATTTTAATTTAATTTCGTTTGACACTTTTATGCTTTGTTTTATGTTTAATCTTTTATGGTTTTAATATATATATATATATATATATATATATATATATATATATATATATATATATATATATATATATATATATATATATATATATATAATATTCTAAATAATAAAGAAACCGAGATCTCACCGAGATCTCACCGCGATAACCGATATTTCAAATCTCGGTCCTTGAACGATATTCGAAATCTGACCGAGATAACTGCATAGATGGCAACGTTGACATAGTGAACTACCTTATCAGCAACAATGCAAAGTTGCAACTTTCGAGTTTTTTCCTTTCTGATGCAGTCAAGAAATGGCTATGAGCATATCTGATAGGATTCAGGATGTTTACTGATGCCGCACAATTGTTCTCTGTTGTTTTGCATAGAAGTTGGTTTTAAAGTTGTATCAGATTATAAACATTTGTTCCCAGCAATAAATTTATTTGTTGAGTTTGTATGATTTCTGTATAATAATTAAAATAAAGCAAAATGTACCAATATCCTGATCTAAATGGTTTTTGGGACTTTTGCTGATACATGAGTCATTAAAAGATATTTTGATACATGAGTCCTTAAAGGCTTTTTCCACCTTTGCTAACTGAATCATGTGTAAGGATAGACCTATAGTGATCCCTGCAGTAGTGACATAATTTGTGGGAGTAGATGAAAAAGGCTTTTGCTTACTGTTCTTTAACTTCAACTCACACCAGCACATGTCACTTATTTTGTAGTGCGCGGCCTGTTTGATCCGGGACTGTTTGACCCGTATCCGTTTGGCCCGTTGCCCAATTGACCCATTTCCCGTTTGACTCGTTGCCCGAACCCGCCCTGCCCGCCCATTTTGTCACCTTTAACTGTGATACCTGTTATGTTAGCACCAGTAAAAAAGTTAGTAATAATGGTGACATGTATGAATATGAGATTCTTAATGAACAAAGCAAGGGTAAAAATGGAAATAAATCATTTGCAGACACTTTTGAGTCCTATTTCTTAATGATGCTGAAATATAAGCTTAGCTAATTACCTATTGTTGTGAGGGATGGAAGGTGTGGTTGTGGATTTTTGATGAGGATAAAGTATAGAGTGGTAGTAGAAGTGGTTATTGACCTTTTGTGGACATTTTGTGGATAGAAGATGTCATATTATGAACTGAGGTACAACTTAGAACGTCGGGCAAATTTTGGTCGAAAGAAATTGTGTCACGGAATGATGTGTTTTTGTTCAAATTCAGAGAAATTGATGGTTTGAATCATGTACTACAAAATGGGCCATGGATGGTTAGCAATAAACCTTGTATGGTACAAAAATGGGATCCAAGTGTTATCATTGATAGGAGAGAACCAGAGGTGCTGCCTTGTTGGATTAAATTGTTATAATGTGCCATTGGTACTGCTATGTGTTAGTTTGTGAATTATATAATCTTCCCTAAAACGCAATCCCAAACACCCAATTAGTTTTGCAAGTGATTCATTGCAACTTCCATGAGTTGTCTAACATGGGAGGTGTTATTACTTGTTATTTTGCAGAATCTTAACATGGGAGGTGATGAAGGGTTTGATGCAGAAGCTAACCATATATGATATATTCATCTAATGATTTTGTTAAGTGTGAAATCATTTTGTTGTATTAACGCCTGTGTGAACATTTGCAGGCGATGAAAATCATAGTGACACTGAAGAAGAGGTGAAGGAAGAGGAAGCTATTGATAAGCAGGAGGTTGCACTACCCGTTAGTAATAACTTGAGCTAACGATTTGGTAGTTATGGTATTTTCGATCAACTATAGATTCAAAAGCTGATGTGCAGTGTGATCTAGTAGTGTTGTTGACATCAGTTATAGTCGGTACTAGTTTATCTTGAAAATAGATCCAGTGGCTAAAGATTTTATAAAAATCAATAAAAAGTCTTTTAATGTTTAATCTTTGTGTTCTTGATCACGTGTTCTACCATGGAATGATCTAGGGATCCTACACACTCAACTTTCAACCCTAATAGCAACTCATCTTAAATCGAATACTTGTAATCGACAACCTTAATGGGACATTGCCATCTTGGCTATTTACTTCCCCCTCTTTAGAATATCTCTTTCTAAAAGATAACATGTTTAGTGCAAATGTACCATTTGAGTCATTTGCTCTTCCATCATTAAAAATGTTGATGTGCAAACATTTCGACAACTCACCAACCTCACTCGCCTAGACCTTTCATTTAATAATTATATTACGTTCTATAATATATTTTTGAGATACAAGAATTAAGTAGTATACATTCGGGAATGGATTCATTAAGAAGATAAAATAAATGAGCAATGCTAGATCCACTCATAACTCGCATAAAAATTTATGAGAAATGTATTTAGTCGCACATTTCAAATAAAGAAAGAGAATTTCATAGGAGATACATCTTTTTTTTTTAAATGCATATGAAATGTGCGGTTGTGATAATTTCTCATCCTTCTCATTTTACTTTTATTTTTCATTTGATCTTTACTCGTATTCACTAGACTTAGTGTAAATTAAGATATATGTATGCATGATGCTTGAATTCATTGTGAAAGATGTTAAAATGAACTCATTGAGACCTGTCCCAACCTAACACATTTATCGGTGGACTAATTGATCAAATCATGTTTTTTTTTTGTTTTTTTTCTTGTTAAATAAAGTTGAAATTAATAAATAGACTTTGTATAACACCACAAGTCCACAACCCAAGTGATATGTCTAGATAAACTATTGACCATGACCATAAAAGATATTCTCAATTACATTGTTGGTAATGCATCTGCAAGAACATATTTGTAATTCTAGTTAGTATTTAAAATTAATTACATAAATGGTCCCTATTGTTTGCCGGGTATCACGGAAACAGTCCGCAAACCCTTTTTTTTGCAAATGTTCTCCTCATGGTTTAGACCCGTTATGGGTTTGGTCCCTTGACCGAATATTCTGTTACTTTGACCATGAAATGGATGTTTAGATAGATAAAATGACAAAACTACCCTCCTATTATTATTATTATTATTATTATTATTTTTTTTTTTAGAAAATCATAGAATTTACAAAAAATTAGTAAGAAGCCGAGATAGTATCTGGGCCCCCACTCCTCTAGTTATAGCGAAGTTATTCTTACTAAAAATATGAATAGCAATACGTGCATTTTTCATTTGGTAAAAATTTTCCATAAGCATTAAGATAACATAAAGAAAAATATTTACGGTCAAAGTTTATGGAAAAAGAATTCAAAAAGTCAAAAATGGACACTTAATGTGGGACGGAGGGAGTATTTTTTTTAAAGAAAATCATAGAATTTACAAAAAATTAGTGAGAAGCCGAGATAGTACCCACTCCCTTAGCTATAGCGAAGCTGTTCTTACTAAAAATATGAATAGCAGTACGTGCCCCAATATCTTGAGTATTATTATTATTTTTTAATTTTTTTATTATTATTAAATCACTTTATTAGAAACTTAAGAGATTTACAATAAATTAGAAGGGAGCCGAAATACTATATGGACCCCCACTCCTTTAGCAATAGCGAAACCAGTGACGAAGCTATAATTTTAGTTAAGGGTGGGCCAAAAAGAAATTTTAGTTTTTAGCCTATTAAAGACGTGGCCATTTTTTAAAACAAGTTATTAAGAGATATTAAATTACTACTCAAGATAAACAAAAATTCATAATTAAACTAATTTTAATCGATGAACACCAACATATTTTACTATTAAAGTCCATACAACAAAAATAGATGCATTGTAATTGCACTAAACTAATTGAAGAGTAATTCAAAATGCAAGAAATCGTAATGCTAAAAAGTAAAGATGGGCCAAATAAACTTTGAAGGCACCAAAGTAGTACAACTCTAATAAGTATATGGGCTTGTATTAAAAAATTTGGGGTTGGCCAGGGCCTACCCAACCTATAACATAGCTCCGTCACTGAGCGAAACATTATAGTTGAATTATTATTATTTTTTAATTATAAAACGCTTTATTAAGAAACTCAAGAAATTTACAACAGATTAGAAAGGAGCCGAGATACTATTTGAGCCCCCACTGCTTTAGCTATAGCGAAACTGATCATATTAAATATATGAACAGCAGCACGTGCCCCAATGTCTTGAACCATGAAGAACTTCCTAATCCTCTTCAACAAGGTAAGTGCGTCCTCCTCTAATTATTATTATTATTATTATTATTATTATTATTATTATATTTTTATTTATTATTTATTTATTATTATTATTTAATAAACATCACTTTATTAGAAATTTAGGATATTTACAAGAAATTAGTAGGGAGCCGAGATACTATCTGAGCCCCACTCCGAGATATTAAAACTCACCATCTTCTACATTATTGTTTCCGACCACCACCATACATCCGTATTTCCGACCACCTCATTAAAAAAAAATCTTCAAAAAAATTTAGCTTTTTAGCCAACATATTGATTACCAAAAAAAAAAAATCTCATAATCCTACTTCTAAATTCCCAAGTACACAACTCAAGATCTTTTTCTTAAAAAATGTAACCCTCGATTACGTGAACTCATACAATCATGAATTATTCAACCAAATGTACAATTCACGGTCAAATTAACAAAAATATGTAACGGGTCAAAACCACGGAGTGGAAGATCCGAAAAAAAAGTTTGAGGGACCATTTATGTAATTAACTCTAGTATATATATTTAGTAGCAATAGCAATTGTGAAAAAGCAATTGAAATAAAAAGAAAACAATGAGTGATTAAAAAATATTTAGTATCTTTTTTCTTCTCTTTCTTTTCACCATGTTTGCTTCTTCTTCTTCTTCCAATAATATTCACAAATGCCATAAAAAACAAAGTGAAGCTTTGCTTCTCTTTAAACATAACCTTTATCCAACAATGATGAGCTCGAATACGTGTATGGAGACTGTCTAAGTTGGCTTGGTTCAAATTATCTTCCAATAATGATGAGCTGGAACACAAGTACAGATTGCTGTATTTGGAAAGGAGTCACTTGTGACAACTCCACCGGTGACGTTATCGGTCTTGACCTTAGTTGCGGATTGCTAAATGGTACCATTCATCCTAACAGCTCCCTCTTCAACCTTCCTCACCTCCAAACACTCAACCTTGCTTTCAATGATTTTGATGGTTTCCAAATTCCAAGTGAAATAGGAAGGTTTTCAAATAGTCTCACTCATCTAAACCTCTCTAGCTGTAGGTTATCTGGCCAAGTCCCCCCGGATATCACACTCCTTCATAAATTGGTCTCTCTTGATCTCTCTTTAAATTACGTTGATGATTTGAAGCTTGAACCACATGTTTTCATCAATATGTTACGAAATTTTACTAATTTGGAAGAGCTTTCACTCTCAGAAGTTAATATCTCTTCGGTTTTACCTACCAGTCTTAACATTTCTTCTTCTTTGAAATTACTAAATCTCGAACTCACTGGATTGCAAGGAACATTACCTCATTACATTTTCAATCTTCAATCTTTGGAAACACTCGACTTGAGATTTAACCATTTCACAGGCGATATCCCTTCAAAAATCCCAGTGAACCTAACACACTTTACATATCTTGATTTATCAGGAAACAGACTTAATGGGACATTGCCATCTTGGCTGTTTACGTCTCCCTCTTTAGAATCTCTCTATCTAAATGGTAACATGTTCAGTGGAAATGTACCATTTGACGGTAACAATCAGTTAAGTGGCCAAATTGATATGCAAACATTTCGACAACTCACCAACGTCACTCGCCTAGACCTTTCATCTAATAATTTTAGTGGTGAATTAGAGCTGGATACATTGTTATCAAGCCTCACAAACCTTGAATATCTTGATCTCTCATACAGCGGTTTCTCTCTTACAACAAACAATGCCAATCATTATATCAATCCTGGTTTTCGGTCCTTAAGATTGGCCTCTTGCAAACTAAAGGTGTTTCCTGAGTCATTTCGAGCCATGAAACAGCTTCAAGAGTTAGATCTTTCTGGAAACGAAATTCATGGCCAAATTCCTCATTGGGCAGGGGAGATAGGAAGGAATGAGTTGCAGCGTTTAAATCTCTCACATAATTTCATCACAGGCTTGCCACAATTTCAATGGTATGGACTGGGAGAACTTTACCTGCAGTCCAACTTGATTGAGGGGCCATTCCCTCCATCAATTTGCAACATGAGCGGTCTACGGTATTTGGATATGTCACATAATAGCTTTGATGGAGTGATTCCACAATGTGTGGGAAATATCAGCAACTCTCTTCAAATGATGGATTTGGGGAACAATAGCTTTCAAGGAACAATTCCAAATGTATTCGAGGAATTCATACAATTAGAGGGGCTGATTTTGAATGGAAATCGGTTAGAAGGAGGAGTGCCAAGTTCCTTGTCCAAATGTGAATCCTTGAGAGTACTTGATTTGGGAAACAACCACTTGAATGGTACATTCCCTGGTTGGTTAGGAGATCTTCCAAGTTTGCAGGTTCTTGTCCTCAAATCAAACAATTTTCATGGAAACATTCAACCCTCTTTTGCTGGGAAATCCCCATTTCCAAATCTTCAAGTTCTTGACTTATCTCATAATGGCTTGTATGTCAACTCCCTACAAAATATTTCAGAATTTCGATTCATGAAGAATGGGGTGAATGGACAACCACAGAACCACAATATTTAATCCTGGTTGGAGAAAGATTACTCGTTCGAGGTTGCCATGAAAGTGATGGATTGATATTAGAGCGAAACAAGAGAAGATATATTTTTATTGGGAAATGATCGCTAGATTATTAAAGGTACAATTTTCTAAATGTTTTCTTATTTCACCAATTTATGAAAAATGCCTTGAACGAGCCGAGCCTAAACGAGCTCGAGCCCTATGCCTTACTCTATGAATTCTCTTGGTCTTAAAAAATTTGTGATGCAGGTAGAGGAGTTCGGGGAGGGCTCGGACCGTTTGAGTTATGCACTTGTATATCGATCAGCGTCTTCTGATTTATGATGTTTGTGCTTTATTTCTTTGAGTTGTTGTATGTAGTATTAGTCTGTTATAAAGATTGTATAATAAATTTACTTGGTGACTAGGTCATCATGTATTAATGTAAAGTGCAACACTTATTTCCTTATTTTTATACTATAAATTTACTTGGTGACTAGGTCATCATGTATCAATGTAAAGTGCAACACTTATTTCCCTATTGTTTAATCTGTGAAGTATGAAAAGTTCTGGACTTATGGGATGTTGTCTGTTAGTTTTGTTATCTTTTGTTTTGATGCATTTGTCTCAGAATAGGGTGTAGGATCTTCAGCATGTTTTGATCCTATTTCATCTTGTAAAACATTTTATTTGAGTTAGTAATATATCTTCACAGTTTCACCAAAAAAATATATATATATACGTGAATAACTCAACCTTTATAACCAAGGACAGCATTCAACAACCAATTTGTTTGAGAACAAAGACGAACATGATGAAAAGGGTTAGCTGGTTTCCTAACCTGTATGTATTTGTTGTAAATATATTACCTTTGTTAAAATTTGTTATAATGTGATTTTAATTATGCAGCTGCACTGATATAGACTTTGGTGACATCGATTTCTCTGTAAGTATAACTTCAGTCTAGGTCTTGACAGATGTGCAGATCCTGCGATTGCCAGGGCATCCAAAATGCAGGAGCTAACCTGTTTTCTAAAAAAATTCCAAATAGCTTGCTAAAAACAATTTTACTGAGTATTTTTTATATGCAAATGCGATGTTTATACTTTATATAATCTTCCCTTAAACGTAATCATAAACACCCTCTTAGTTTTGCAAGTGATTCGTTGAAACCTCCATAAATTGTCTTAACACGAGGTGTTATTACTTGTTATATTGCAGAAACTTAACATGGGAGGTGGCGACGATTTGATGCAGAAGGTAACCATTTATGATATATTCATATAATGATTTTGCTAACTGTGATATCATTTTGTTGTTGCATTAACGCCCGTGTGAACATTTGCAAATTGTTAGTGTGGTAAGTAAAAGGAATGATAATAAGAGTGTTTGGGGAACCATAAGGAAACTTTGTCTTGCTGTTGCAGCCTACTATGAATGAATATGGGAGTCATAGAGATGGTTGGGCCTGAGAGGTTTAGAGTGATGCCTCTCATGGATGTCATTCTTCCTTACTGTGACGTGGCTGCTGCAGTAAGAGTTCACGGCCTTCATGAAGGAAATGTAACTCTTAGTGATGCCTCTCTTGGATGCCTTGTGTTTTAATCACTGTGAGGGGAAGCTGCAGTGGTTTCTATTCAAACCTTCAAGAAGGAAATGTAGCTAAT
This sequence comes from Tanacetum coccineum, assembly GCA_026074375.1. Classification (NCBI taxonomy): domain Eukaryota; kingdom Viridiplantae; phylum Streptophyta; class Magnoliopsida; order Asterales; family Asteraceae; genus Tanacetum; species Tanacetum coccineum. Next base: position 40,063 of record BQNB010040527.1, read on the forward strand.
ATGGCAAAGTCTTAGCAGTCATGAGGCCATTCTATTACTGGTTTATTCTATATGCTATATTGGCAATAGTTTAAATTGCACTGATATAATGGAATGTAGTGTCTGATTGGTGAATCTGTGAAGAAGTATGAGAAGTTCTGGACTTATGGGATGTTGTCTGTTAGTTTTGCTATCTTTTGTTTTGATGTTATTTGTCTCGGTTGTAGGATCTTAAGCATGTTTTTAATCCTATTTCATCTTGTAAAACATTTTATTTGAGTTAGTAATATATCAAAAAAAAAAATGAATAACTCAACCTTTATAAGCAAGGACAACATTCAACAACCATTTTGTTTGAGAACAAAGATGAACATGACGAAAAGGGTTAGCTGGTTTCGTAACCTATATATATATATATATATATATATATATATATATATATATATATATATATATATTTGTTGTAAATATATTACGTTTGTTAAATTTGTTATAATGTGATTTTAATTTGTTATAATGTAACTTCAGTCTAGGCCTTGACAGATGTGGGGGATTGCATTTCCATAGCAGATTCTGCGATTGCCAGAGCATCCAAAATGCAGGAGCTAACCTGCTTTCTAATTTTTTTCCAAATAGCTTGCTAAAAACAATTTTATGAGTATTTTTTATATGCAAATGCGATGTTTATACTTTATATAATCTTCCCCTAAACGTAATCCCAAACACCCTCTTAGTTTTGCAAGCGATTCGTTGCAACTTCCATAAATTGTCTTAACACGAGGGGTTTTATTCTGCAGAAACTTAACATGGGAGGTGGTGACGGGTTTATTGCAGAAGGTAACCATATATGATATATTCATCTAATGATCTTGCTAACTGTGATATCATTTTGTTGTTGCATTAACGTCTGTGTGAACATTTGCAGGCGAAGAAGATGATAGTGACACTGAAGAAGAGGCGAAGGAAGAGGAAGCTATTGACAAGAAGGAACTTGCACCACCCGTTAGTAACCAAGTCGAGGCAACAACTTGAGCTAAAGATTTGTTGGTAGTTATGGTATTTTTTATCAACTATAGATTCAAAAGCTGATGTGCAGTGGTGATCTAGTGGTGTGGTTGACATCAGTTATAGTCCGTACTAGTTTATCTTGAAATACGATGCCGGTTGCTAAATTTTTATTAAAAGTTTCATCTTTTCGACATATGCTGTGATGTTATTGGCTAGCTTGTGTGTTTTGTCGATCTCATGACATCTTATGCTAATTAACGTAAGCTGTTGTATCCATTATCAGCTTATGTGCTAGTTCATGTAGCGATATTGACAAGAATACCAGTATACAGCCAAGAGTATAATATTACCTATTTTGGTTGAAAAATACAGGTACACAACCGAGTGTATAATATTATCCGCAAAGTTAAACACGACGATGAGCAAAAACTCTAATAGTTACTGTCATTTGGAATAAAGGAACAGTAACATCCACATCAATGTATTCAAACATGGCAATGTGCAACTGAAACACAATAAACAGCTTAAATGTCTTGGTGGGTGCTTTACTGAAGTTACGGATTTCTACAGTCGGGAAGTGTCATAGATAGCAGTTCAGAAGGCGGACACAAAGTGCATACCATCTCCTTTGTCTTTCCAAAGTACACCTGAAATTGCCAAATTGAAAGTAAATATATACTTACACTGCATGAACCTTAAAGCGGTAAATAAACTGATAATGACTGCGGACAAAAGTGGAATACCTGGTCAAGTTGATTCCTCAACTTTCCCTCTAATTCTTCAATCATTTTCCCCATGTTGCACAGATGACCATCTTCCACTGAAAGGTCTGCTTTCATCTACACAAATGTTTTAAGCAATGTAAGAAACCAACTTTAGTAATGTGTGTCAAATAGGCTATCATTTATGCACAATTACCAGGTGAATGTATATTCCTACAGCGTTATATTTCAGACACTATATTATCATTCCAGTTATATAATTTCTTTCTCACATTTAATAAATGTCTTATGAAATTCAAGAAAAATAGAGAAATAGAGTGTGGGCCGACCCGGCCTATTTTGATCAGTGCTGAAAATGACTTCACTTTTAGTTTTTTACTTGAACCTGTTAAACAACCCACCTTTCGCACTTATTTTTACATACTGGAAACGACTCTTGTTTGCTTATTTACAAGAAAACCAGGATTTCCTGCTTGAGCCTTTATATTTCCTCTTTTCGGGTTATAAGTTTATATTGTTAACAAAGGTGGACCCTTTACATTTAAGAACTTTACACCAGATGTTCATGCATTTATGATATGGTCTTAACTTTTAGCATGTGCACACAACACAGATCTGAAGTCTAGTTATTCCTTAAGCTGTATGACTAATTTCTCAGAGCACATAAAAAATCACGCAGATGCATCATTAATGAATTACCTGTCTACGAATTGACCCGGACAAATTAAATGTGCCAGATGTGTCGCTATCTGTAGTCA